>CABHPQ010171996.1:20282-69925 GCA_902168405.1 Peromyscus aztecus | reverse complement strand
AAAAAAAAAAAAAAAGTTTAAAGTTTTGGTAAGGATTTTGTTTTCTACTGCCATGTTATCATAAGGCAGATATATCAGTAATTTGGAACTTGCAGGGCATTTCAAACATGCATATAGAATTTAGCTGGTAAGGTTCTTCTGATCTTGGCTCCTCTATGAATGTATACATGTGTATCAGGGTGTCCCTGGAGGCCAGAAGATGATATTGGATTCCCCTACAATTTTAGTTTCATGAATTTTTGAGCCCTATAACATAGGTTCTGGGTTCTGAACTTAGGTCCTTTGAAATAGCTATAAGCCTTCCTAACAACTGCTTTGCTTCCCTCTTCTCTTAATAGTCTTTGTTTTCATAAACAATGTAAAATTAATCCATGATTAATATCCTAAAACTATTATCTCAATGCCAGGGGGTGGCACAGGCTGATGACTGTCAAGGTCAGCTTGAGTTAAACATCTCATTCCATTCATGTCCTAAAGTATTAAATTCTCTAAACTTTAAGTGATGCTTTCCGTTAACAAGGAAGGGCAACCACAATTTTCCACATGTCCATAAAAAACAATGTATATGGGGATAAGAGAGAATTATTTTGCATTAAATATTGTCTCAAATGAAGGAAAACAAAACCAATACGATACCTGCTCCTATATTTTATAAAAATTGGTGTCAATGCTAAAAATTGAATTATAGTAATAAGAAAATCATATATATATATATATATATATATATATATATATATATATATATACATATATATATATATATATACTGAATTACTTTATTTCAGAGTTAAATATTACTGTGCTGGCTAGGTATATGTCAACTTGACATAAGCTAGAGGTATCTGAAAGGAGAGAACCTCAACTGAGAAAATGCCTCATTTTCTTTAGATCATTTTCTTAATTATTGATCTATGGGGATCGACCCAGTCTATTGTGGGTGGTGCCATCCCGGGGCTGGTGGATCTCGGTTCTATAACAAAGCAGACTGAGCAAGCCATGGTAAGCAAGCCAGTAAGCAGCACTCCTCCATGGTCTCTGCATCAGCTCCTGCCTCAAGGTTCCTGCCCTGTTTGAGTTCCTGTCCTGACTTCCTTCAAAATGAATAGTGATGTGGAAATATAAAGCAAATAAATCCTTTTCTCTCAAACTTTCTTTGAACATGGTGTTTCATCACAGAAATAGTAACCCTCACTAAGACAATTACTGAAATAGTGTGACCAAAATGATGTTTCATGATTGTTGTCTAAGCACTCGTGTCTATGAGGCAGGAGGGGCACCCAAATTTAATACCAGCTAAGGCTATAGAATGATATTCTGTTGCAAAAAAAATCAGAAACTATTGTATAGATATTTTTTAAAGAATGATGATCATCAATAAAAATATGTGCAGAATATATATACATAAATTAGGGAATATATATATATATTTATATACTATATATTTATACATACACACACACACACACACACACATATATATATATATATATATATATATATATATATATATATATATATATATAAATTGTACTTAACATCAATATTTCCAGAGCATTTATCAAGCACAGATACTTAGGTCATTCCTCAGACCTGATGAAAGAGTATTCTCTTTCACTGTTCACAATGACTCACAAACTCTCTTTACATACAATCCTAGACTCTACATTGAAGCTTGTTTTAAAGAATAGAATAGTCTTCTCCCCTTATTAATTATACAAAGTTTGAGAAAAAGGGAAAATAAAATAATTTAAATTCACTAGTGTCAGGTTTTGAAAAAAGATTTGACCTGAAAAGTAATGCTGGGCAAGTTTGAGATAAATAATATAAAACAAAATGAAAGTCAAGATCATAATAGCTACCAAAATGAGTAATAAGCTATAAAATAAGTTGTTTTGAAAGATTTCCATTTATTTATTTATACTTCTCAACCTGAACTAAAAAAATAATGTCCACATCATTACTTTGTGAAAATGTTTACTTAATCATATTAAATGCTATAATCTTGACATTGTGTGCTTATGTGGCAAGTTGAACTTTGACTTTTATAGCAGTAGTTAATTGCTTAAGTAATAATTTAAGTAATTACAGGATCATACTTTCTTATGAAAGTAGAAAACACATTTCTAGAGTTCTCCTATTCTATTTTTTGAAATGGGCCTTATGTAAAATTTCAGTTATTTGTACTCAACTTTCTAATGTTAATTTACATAACATATAATGGAGTGCTGAAGGATGAAATAAACTTAAGTTTTGAAAATTGATGACCTGAGCAAAAAGCAGGGAAATCTCTCTCAATGTTGATTCTAGCAAGTTGAAAGAAAGCTGCATATATGCATATATTTCTCAAAAAATGTAATTGCTGAGCCATAGTCTATATATGCTGTATTACAACATAGTTTTTATTCTGATTTTTAGAATTAGTGAATATGTCATAAAATAGGGAGAATTATCTTCAACAACAGTATTACTATTTCAGATACTACTCACAAATTTAAGGGTTTGCAACTTCCCCACATCTCTTATCAACTTAGCCATAAATCCACAAATTCCTATGACCTCATTCAGGTTAGAAAGTTCAATAAAAATTGTCACCGAAATTAGAAGAGTTCCATGCTAACAGAAGTAATTGTATTTATGTACAATATAATTGTATTATGTACAATAGAGTGTGGTATGGATGGCTTCCAAATGTGAACTTGATGGCCTCTCCACATGGAGTTGGGTTACATCACATTCAGTGTATACTGAGGTATTTACACAGTAAAAACTTCATTCCCTAGAGCTTTTGTTTGCAGTTTTACTACAGATACATGTTGATTCAGTTACCATGGACCCTCCAGGAAGGCTGGACTGGCCCTTTGTTCAATATAGTTGGTAGCCCAAGTTATCTGGTTACCATAAACTCAGCTTCCATTCAAGGGTTCAGATTATATAAAAACTCCTAAAATTTGGAAACTACAAGAATGATAGAAATCTAAAACCACGATTTTAAAGTTCTGTATTATACAACACCTACTTTTAAATTTTATAAATAATATTAAAAATGTTAACTTAAAAAAATCCCGTAAACTCTTCTGAATGCCAAATTTTTCATATAGAAAAACCTGTTCATTTCCTTTTTATCATTTTGTAAATACTGTCTTTGATTACAATGTAGTTTTAACTTATAGTTTAATGATAGATTAATATGTATTGTCATTTAAAAATTGTATGCCTAGGTGGTTTTTCTGAACATGTTTCTGTGCACTGTGTACATACATGTACCCATGGGGACCAGATGATAATGTTCTATACAATGTAATAGGAGTTAATACAGTTTGTGAGCCACCATGTGGGTGGTGGCAATTGAACCCAGGTTCTCTGAAAAAGCAGCCAGTTCTCTTAACTTCTGAGGAATCTCTTCATCCCTTCTTTCTCATACTCTGAGAACTATTTAGATGTCTTCTTTTCCCTTAGAGGAGACTCTGCTAATGTCTTTTAAAAATAAAATTCATCATTTCATGTACATGCATACCTTATTTACATATTCTATATAGAAGTTATCCTAGTTTAATGCTTTCCAAATATGTTGTTGGTATGAAGTTTACATGTGCTGGTCATGTCTGTAGTTGGTTGGTTGAAAATTCTAATTTTAGTGGTTGCAATTATACATTCTTTTGTGCTTACCACATTTGTATATCTCCTTAAAACATGTCTTTCTATCCTTTTTTCATGAAGGTATTTGACTTTTTTCTTCCTTAGAAACTATTCTTATTTGTAAGAGGACAGTATAAAGTTTGTGATCAGAGAATTTTGTTTCTAATGTCATCATTTCCTCTTTTTTCAAAATTATATGGTATTAAATTCAATGAAACTGTCACATATTCACATGTTTCTCCCAGGGTGCTCCTTTATGGTCTATGTAATGGTTTGTCCATTCTTGGGATGGTTTACAAGGTCTTATTCATCATTACTTTAGCTATAGTTTCATAGTTGGCATAGGAACTTATTTTTTGTTTGCTTCTTTGTTTTCCTTTCACTTTAAAGTGTGTCTGGTAATTAGTAGCATCTTATATTTTATGTAAAGTTGAGAAATATTATATCAGGTTAAAAACACAACATGGAGAGTTGTATCTTCAGGAATTTGAGAATGACTGATACAGTCCTGAATCTAAAACCAGAAATCTTTCTGTTTGTAGCTTTAAAATATCTTTGTTATCCCAATAGAAATGTGAGGACTTAGACTTTTAACACGTTCAAACTTCAGAGTGTATGTTAGTGGGATGACTATTCTGGTTTGTCTGTTTTAGTTCAAGTCTCTTTGTTGCGGATTCTGCACTGGGCTATTGTAACAAGGCAGGTCATCTTACTGCTCTCATCTCTCCCAGATTAAAAAGAAATGAAGAAATCCTCCCTAAAGGTATCTAAAAGAATTTTTAAAAGTTAATTTGTGACAAATTAGCATACTTTTTGGTTTGTTTATTCAATTATCTTTCCAGAATAAATTGAGATTAGGCTTTATGCCAATGTAGTTTTAAATACCTATAAGATAATTATTTTCAGCATATTCTTATCAATTGGAATTATAACTAATTTTAATATTATAAAATAATTCTCTGGTAATACGGATGCCATTACTTTTATTATTCATTTACTAAATAATAAGTTATAGAATTGCAATGAAAATAAATAGAAACTAGGGCCATGAATGTGAATTGTGAAATTGCCATAGATTATGAGAGTAGTCCAAGGAAAGACCAAAGAATACTTTTTTCCAGTGCCTAGTGAGATGCTGCCTTTTAAGATTTGGTACTACTTAAGGAATGCAGAGGATGCTAATCAGTGGGAAAAGATTTCCAGCAGTCAGAATAGTGATAAAACTATGTATGCATACCACACTAAAACTAAACACTCAAGTGTTAGTACACTGCAGATTTTAGGGAAAAAAAAAAACCTGAGTTGAAACTAAAGTCAGGAAAATAAACTAGAAACTCCTTTAGTGACACAGACTCCAAAAGGGAAATATATCAGTGGTTAAAATGTCTGAATATATGACAAAGCCACATCAAGTAAATGCATGGAAGTAAAGTCCAATAAGGTTAGTGTCCTGCAGGGAGGAAGAACTATATCGTCCACTTGTGGACAGTCAGTGTTGAAGATGATATGAATTTTTAAGTGCTTACTCATTTGTGCTCAAGGACAACAGAATAAAGAATAGTGAAATTCTTAGAGTAGGACTAAAATCAAGTCAGTTCTTATTGAATGAAAAGTATGCAAACCTATTCTTGTATATTTAGGTAATTGCTCCACTCTAAAGCATATATTTCTGTGATAAGTGAATAACTATTTTGGTGCTATTTACTGTTCTTCCCCTATGAGCATATTTATTCAAAGTTTCTTGTTCTCGTGTACTTTTGTGCATAAATTGTTCCATTAAAGCAGTAATAATATTTTCTTCTAAGGCATTTGTGACTTATCTTTATTTTTCTTATGGAAATGGAAAAGGCAAGAGCACTCATTAGAAATCATTTTTTCCCAATTAAAGTCAGGTAAATAAGACAAATTTCACAGTTATGAGGAGTGAGTTTCAGAAATGAATGCTATTTGCTCAGGTCATCAATTTTCAAAACTTAAGTTTATTTCATCCTTCAGTACCCCATGACTATAATTTTGTGTTTCTGAATATCATCAGGCACATAGCTATAGAAAGACAGGAAGTCAGAGTTTGATAATGGAGTCTTTCAACTGAGTTTGTATTTTTCAGGATTGCTCTTCAGAGACATTGTTCCTGCCACTGAGTGAAGAGACAGCCTATATATGTAGCTCAGTGATTAACATTTCATCTCTACTTTCAGATGTCTATGACATAGGTCAAGAAGCCAATACCTATTATGTCAGAGAGTTTATCAAAAGAGCTAGTCCAAAATAGATGTCGGTCAAAAATCCTGTCATCAATTTTGAATGACACTTCCACCTAGAACACAGAGATCTTACATTGATTCACTTGTTGAAGCTTTTGACACATTCTCCATCAGTAAGCTCTGACTTATACTGGGATATGTTTGAAAATCCCTCCACCTATGCTATGATAAATTATTTCAAAATGACAAATCTGTTTTGGTGTTTGTGAAATTTAAATGATTATGGATGAACTGAATATGTGTATGCAGAATCTCTCCTACATATATATTACCTACACATACATATATATGTGAATATACATGTGTTATATATGTTCATTTATACACACATATATCATTTATGTGAATTATATAACACACAAAATATAACATATGTATATTCACCATGACCATAAGAGTAAGAAAATGTTTGCCTTTACTCTAAGAACAGCTTAGAGTAAACAGTTTTTGAAACTTTTTCAAATTTTCACAGTTCAGTTAAGTTTTTCCATTTACATTATGCAGTTTGAAAACAGATAAATAGAGAGATAGATAATTGTAGATAAGCAACATTACCTGTAAATATTTTTTATCTAAAATGGTATTAATGATTCTTTCCCATAGTCTCAATAGTCAAATCCTTACTCCCTTAAGGTGTTTTTAATAAGAAGGAAGTATGCAATTTTTACATGTGTTTCTCCTCAGAATTTCTTTTTCCTGGTGATCTTAGATACTTGTTGAAGACATTGAATTTCTTTTCTATTTTGGATCAATTTATTTGTTATAAGAATAAATCAGAAAAGGCCACATACCTACTCAATTATGGGCAGCTCTAAGTGGACTTTGTGGGTTTAAAAAATGTGCATTAATTTGTAACGTGGGGTATGTTCAGAGGGTCATGTGGGAGTTGTAGAAAGGGGAAAATGTGGGGGTAGATGTTATCATATTTAGTTTGTAGACATGAATGAAATATACAAAAGTAAAAAATGAAATTAAAATGACAAAAACAATACTCTGTTTATGTCTGTTAGATCATTGATTTATGGTGTCATTTCATCCATCTTTTTTTGTTAGGTTTTCATTAGCATGAACAGTCTATTTGTGACGGTGAACTATGGGAATCTCCCACCCTCACTGTGTTGGCTTAATCTGTGATTTTATATTTACTGATATTTCTTTTCTGAAATTGGATACATATGTGTTTGGTGACTACCTTCAGAACGATAATATACTCTTGGTAATTTGTTCGTTTAATGAGAATAAATGACATTAATTTATCTCTTTTGGACATTCATGGTTTGAAACCTGTTCCATTAGACATTAGAATATTTACACCTACTTGTTTCCTAGTTTCACTTGCTTGATTCATGCTACAGGAATATATTTCCCATTCTTTGACCTCAAGATAGTGTGTATAATTGATGTAAAGGTATATAACATGTAGGCAGCAAAAGACAGACCCTTATTTTCTAAACCAATCTACTGGTCTTTGTCTTTTTGTAAGGGAATCAAGACCACTAATTCTCAGAGTTACTATTGAAAGATGTGTTTGAATTCCTATTGTTTTGTTGATATTGCGTTTTAGATATGACTGGACTGGTACTGTTTATTTATCCCTACGATGTCTTGGATGTGTTTTCCATTCTCTTCACACTGAACGGACTCCTTCTGGTGTCCTCTATAGAGTTGGCTCAGTAGTCATAAACCCTTCTATCAGGTTTTATCATGGAATATTTTACTTCTCCTTCAATATTAATAGAAAGGTTCATGAATACACAGTCTAGGTCAACAGTTTGACCCTGAAGAATTTGAGTCACATCTGACCAGGCCTTTCTGGCTTAAAAGTGTCTGTAGAATAATCAGTTGTTTTCCTGATGGATCATCTTTTGTAAGTGATTTGAATTATCTGCTTTGTAGGTTTCTAGTCCTTTATTTTGTCATTTTAAAACATAATACATAATGAGGAGTTTATTTCCTATTCTTGTTTATTTATTGCTCTATAAGCTTATTATGCTTTGTTAAGTATTTCTTGATCTATGTTTGAATTTTTTTCCTCTATGATTTTATTGAAAACACTTTTTACTCTTTGCATGCTATTCTTATGTGGGTTTTCTCATTGTGACCCTAACTCTTTCATGTTCTGGTAGCTCATGTAGTTTTAGAATTTTCTCGTTAATCTTAATTAACAATTCATTTCAACTATCTGTCTTCTAGACTACATACTCTGATTTCTTTGATATCTACTCAATTGATGAGATATTCCACTAAGGATTTTAATTTTATGAGGTTTTAATTCCCATAATAATTTCAGTTTGAGTTTTATCCAGCAATTCTCTTTATATAGTTCTATTTTCATATTCTGGTTTGTTGGTGTGTGGCAATCCAAGCAATTCCAATAACAGTAGACTATTGTTATTGCCTTTAATTGCCTCTCAGGAATTGGAAATGAGACCCTATCTCTCAAGAGACCACTCACTTCTGACATAGGATTTGGAGGAATGAAACTTCAACAAAACTGGAAGCCCCAACCCTAACGACTTTCTCTTATAGTTCCAGAAGGTGCTACAGAATCTACCAAGGAAGAAAAGCAGTTACAATACCTACACAGATTTAATGATCACGAGTCACAAATAATAACAAGAATGGCAAGTTATCCTAGAGATTTAATAGTGGCACTTATACCTTGGGGATAACCAACAGCTGTGTACATAGTTGGACTTAAGTCCCACTCAATATGAGGAAATTCATGCCTGGTACAACAAATAACCAACTATACATGGCTTTTGTGGTCATTGAACATAGAAGATGCACTTACCTAAATCAGGATAATTTCTAAATGTATTATAAATACTTCCATTTAGCCAGTAGTAAATGTACTTCTCAACACTCATCAAAGAATCTTGTTTTGAAGCAGACAGAGACCATTTCAGAAAGATCCAACTGGTCAAAATTCAGAGAACAATTGACTGTGAGGTGACCACACCCAACTGATACAACTATAATATAATCCCTATACCTAAAGTCTAGGGAAATTTATAGAAGAGAACACAGATGATTAAAAAAGCCAGAGGACAAGGATATCTGCTTCATGATTGTGCCTTCTGGGTATGACAGGAAAACTGCACCTTCGAACTCTCCAGAATATGGTTGCCCAAATAAGACCTGTACAATGAAAACACCAATTAACATGTCAAGGTGGATTGGAGATATATTGCAAGATTACACATTTACATGAAGAGCTAAAAGCAATTAATGACAGCTCAGAAAGGGAGAATCAGTTATCTCCAGGGAATAGCCTCATTACTAGTTATTAAATATTAAGAGGCCAGCATATATATATATATGTATATATATATACATATATATATATATACATATATATATATATGAAAATGAGAAAAAATTTAAGAATGGGTTTTGGATTGTAATGGAAAGTTCATATATATCCAGGAAACATGTAAAAATGTTCAACATTCTTTGCTTTCAGGGAAATGACATCATTAAACTTCTTTAAGATTCCAGTCTCACTCCATTCAGAATGACCATCATCAGGATTACAAATAACAACAAATTCTAGCATGGTTATGGTGAAGCAGGAGCTCCTTCACACTGTTAACCACTTTGTAAATCAGTCTGAAGGTTACTAAAAAAACTGGCAAAAGAATTATGACTCAGCTATACCACTCCTGAACATGTATCCCAATGAATTTATATCTTAGTACAAATGTACTTGCAATCTATGGTAATTATCTTTCTGTTCATAGTAGCTAAGAAATAGAATCAACTTAGATATCCATTAACTAATGAATGATTAGTGAAAACATGGCACATATACAGGATGTAATGTTACTCAGCCAGAAACAAAAATCAAATCATGAAAATTGCAAGTAAGTGGATGGAACAAGAAAAAACAAAAAACTTATACTCAATGAGGTCATATGGACCACAAAAGATAAATGTTGCATGTTCTCTTTCATATGTGGGTACTAACTTCAAAATGTTTTTGTTTGTTAGATGGTTTGTTTTGTGTGTTTAGTCTAGAGATAATTAGAAATCAAAAAAGCACAATATGGGTCAATAGATAGAGGGGTGCTTTGGGGAAGAAAGATAGTAGTATATGATATATTGATGAAATGAAAAAGAGAACAGAAATACTGAAGACAAAATTTCAGTACTAATGTGGAGTGATGCAGACATGGAGAAAGGTGTAGGGGAAGGGCTAGCAAAAAGAAGTGTGCATACAGAAGCTACATGGAACCAATGGATTTGCAACCTTAGGAAACCCTGTAATAAAATGGGATAGATATTAGATTATATATGACATGAAAGAAAAAGAAAGAATAATAAAATCTAAAGGTTTAAGTGGGTATCATGGCAGAGGCCAGGGAAAATAAAGGATAGAGAGAGGGTTAAACAAAACTTAAAAAAAAAAGAAAAAAAAGTCTGAAGAAGCCTTATGAATCTACACTAGTGCCTAAACCAATTAAAGCATATTTTAAAAAGTAACAAATTTAAACAGTGGTATTTTGCATATGGAAATGGTGCTGCTCCAAGAAATGATGATTTATTAATTGAAAATCTCAGTGCCAGGTAGAGTTTGCCTCCTCATGAGTATATTATTCAGAGAGGAGCCAGAGACTTAAATCAAGACAGTCTATTGTTCTTGCTCTTAGTTGCCTTTCATAATTAGATTGTAGTGGCCCCTTAAAAAACACAAACACACACACATATGTATATATATATATATATATATATATATATATATATATAATTATTTGAGAACTTCATACATGTTTTGATCACATTCATTACTCCCACTCTTCCTGGATCCACTGCCCTTCCTTTAACTTTCAAATTTGTGATCATTTTGTTTTGTGTTTGTTTTAGTCATCAGGATCAGTTTGTGCTGCCAAAATATTCTTGGATGTGTGATCTTCCACCAGAGCATGGACTACTTATCACAAGCTACATACTTAAGAAGAAACTTTTTATCTCCTAGAAGATGACAGTTGCCAGTATCTCTATGGCCACTGGTGTGATTTTTGTGCTCAACTCCCATCTCCATGCTGGAATTTGGTCTGGCTTCAGCTTGCACAGAATTTATGTTGTCACAGTCATTGAGAGGGGGAAGAATCATGAAAATACAATACTCATGAATGAAATTCTAAAAAAATATAAAAGAAAAAAGTAAAGTTGAATACAGTATACAGTTCTTGCTGTAGAGTAGTGAAATCATGAAGCATCAAAAGGCAGATGGCTCTGGACAAAGAGTGTCTTAAGTAAAGTAATTCAGAGTCATGAAGATGAAACTCTGAATGGAGGTGAAAGGGGGACAAGGGATTGAGGATGGAAACAGTAGGGTAAACGTGATGTGAAATGAGAGGAGAGGTTATGGGAAAACATGAAAAAAATACAAGGAGTTTCAGTTAAGGAAATGTTAAAATGAAACCTAAGCTTATGTATGATGATTAATTTCTTAACTAAAATATTTAAAAATTAAGGAAAATAGCTAAAAATCTGAAATTACAAATAAATAAAAACCTATAAATTGTACATAAAGGAATGTTGGCTAATTTCCTAGGGTTTTGTTGTTTTTTTTTAATTTTATAACTGATCATCTATTGATTTGTCATTTCTTAAATCTTGACACAAAGATTTTCAGTTTGGCATTTAAATGAAAGCATTAAGACTCTGCTTTCTTCTTGATAAATTCAAATTCGATTGTTCTTTGCTTTCTGCCAAAACCCTATGCCCATTTTTGTCCTTTCCCTATCTCCGTTTAGTTCCTGGAAGTGGTTCTGTTTACTGTCCACCATTTCCCACCTTTTGTCATGGTTAGTTTAAACATTCCTTCATTGATCTGAGAAAATCAAAATTCCAATTATGAGTTTACATATTAGAGGTCTTTCTTTGATTAGACTCAAAACTCAACAAATGTCAAATTCATCTGTCACAAGTAATTGTATCAGCAATTTTCAATAGCTGGAAAACTGAATATTTTCTGATATTATCACATAAAAAGCTACTACTGTATTCTTTAAGTTTTTTTAAAAAATTTATTACTTTTATTTTGTGTGCTGACATGTGAATGTGTGTGTGGACGTTCATATGTCAAAATGTGAGTGTAGACAGGTCATGGGACAGCTTTCAGAAATGGGTAAGTTATTCCGTCATGAGTTGTGAGGATCACAGTCAGGCTCAGGCTTGATGTGGAAAGCACTTTTACCACTGAGACACGGATCTCACGAGTTCACATTCTTAAGTATAATCTATAATAGACACTTAATTATTAAAATTCACTTTTAATGTAAGTTTCAATCAGAACATACCTATGAAGTCATCATTTAAAATACTTACTTTGAATTAAAAACAATGTTACCCCCGGGTATGAATTGACTTGTGTGCAGGCTAAATGTTCATCAAGCAAGGGATTGAAGATAATTAGCTATGTACTAACTACATTGAAGTTAGTGTTTATTTCTTTTTAAGACATGCAATCACAGAAAACAATAGGCAATTAGCAACATTACAATATATTTTGACCTTTGGTTCATATTTTAGAAGAGTAAGAGAAGTTAGGTAATAGTCATTGAAAGACTGCCATATAGCCGAATCATTTGAGGATGGTGTATTCTGTTAATGACCATATACCCAAGCCATTCCTGCCCACAATGTAACAAAACCTGCTTTGCTCAGCTACAGTATAAAGGGTGCTTAAATATTTATGGTTCTTTCTCATAAAATGTTAATATCTACATGACAGAATCAGTTACACAAATATTTTACTAAATATTATTTAGCTTTGTCTATTCTTGATGGAGGAATATTCAAAAGATTAAAAGCAATTTAAAGGGTGGCTGTCTATATTGATTTAGCTTCTTGCATTTTGGGTTTTCTTAGTGATGTTCAGCAATTTCAAACTACTTTTGGTGACAGAAGAGTTGAGTACATATATCTATTAAGTTACTCTTCTCATCTTTTAATTCCAAAATTCAGAAAATTCCTATAGTTGTCCCAAGTATTTCCTGAATGTTTATCCGGCTTTACTGAGTATCTTTCCAGTGCCTTGAATTCTCATAATCACAGATATTGATTTACTCTATGTGTTCATTTTTAAAGTCATTCCATAGTTGTCTGTATTTTTTGAAAGAACTAGATTTCTGACAGTGCTGTTTTCATGAAGGTTTCCACTTCATGAATGGAAGAATTTTACTGAAATCCTGCCCCCCCTTTCCTCAAATGTGGCAAACTAGCCTAACTAATTTTTCAGGATATGGCTTGGCGCTCTCTCTCTCTCTCTCTCTCTCTCTCTCTCTCTCTCTCTCTCTCTCTCTCTCGCCTTTCTTTCTTTGGTATCACTAACAATAACTTTATTTTCTTACAGGTAATTTTTCTTAGACTTCAGTATTTTTCTTTCAGACAACCCAAGTTTTGGAACTAGACCATGTGGCCCTTTCTCTCCTTGGCTCCACTCAGTTCAAAGCGCTAGTACCTCTTAATGGCCAGCATTCTCTTGCATCTGCAGTTAGGTTTGACACACTCAGCCTGAACACAATATTCTTTGTGGTTTTGGCCTTCTTTCGGGAAAATTGGCTTTTTCTGTCCACCATAGCCACTCTGTTTCTGAATGTAGTACTGCTTTCTTTTGTCATACGAGGAATCCTTGCCCTTCTTATATGGGGTCATGAAATTAATGCTTGTGCACTTCTCACAGAAAGACCTTCAGATTTTAGGTACACTGATCATCTTTGCATTAGAGGTGTCTCTGTGATGAAAATGAAGAGATTCAACATCCTCAATGAATTTTACTTTTTTTTTAACTGATCACTTCTTGATTATTCTTTTTTGGGGCACAGGTTTGGGATTTTTATTTAAATTTCCCTTACTCTGCTACCATTTCTTAATAGCCTTAAAATTTACATTACAATTTACTTGTTTTTATAATTAAATGTGTTTATTTATTTCCTGAGAATTTATTACTATATATTTTGATCATATCCATGCATTGCACTCAACTCCTTCCAGATCCCCCAGCTACTTACACACCCAACTTTTTGTTTCCCCTCACTCTTAAAACTAAGCAAAAACATGTATTCAAATTTGTGTTGATCAGCTACATTTGGGGTTGAGGCCTGACTGGAATGTGGCTGATACATCCAGTGTTACTCCACTAAGAAAGCATAACTTTGCCTTTCCCAACAACTATCAATCACCAATAACACTTTAAGTACAAGTGGGACATTTTTCCCATTTCCCTTCTTCCAGATGTCATTTTACCTGGACTGAATTTATGTAGTCTGTATGTATATAGTCACAATCTCTGTGAGCTCATATGTGCATCTGTACTGTTGTATCTTAAAAATGCTGTTTCCTTGAAGTCATCAACAATCTCACCCTTTTACAATCTTTTCATCTCCCTTGCTGCATAGATCACTGTACTTTGAGAGCAGCAATGTTATACAGATATCCCATCAAAGGCTGAGCACTTCAAAGTCACTTATTTTCTACACATTGACCAAGTGTAAATATCTGTTTGAATCACTATCTAATGAGAGAGGAAGCATTACTGGTAAGTATTGAGCAATACATTGATCTTTGAGTATAACAATAGGTCATTAGGAGTTGTCTTACTGCTATGTTCCTTTATCAGACCAATAGTAGTAAGTTTCCTATAGGTACCATGACCTATGTAGCTTCAGGTTCTTGGCCTCATTGATAATGTCAAGTATGAGTTCAATCTCACTGAGCAGAACTTAGATGTAATTTCTAAAGAGTGTTAATTTTTTTACTCCCATAACGTTTGTGCCATTATTGAACAAGTGGGCATGCCTTGCTAGATTAGTCATTATTATACGTCACATGGTTCATAGCTGCATAATACAGGGATCACTTTTATCTTACAGTAAAGTACATATCACTTCAAGGAAAAGGAATGCTAGCAGTAGGGGTGTAGCTTCCAAATGAGTATCAGTTTGATTTTCCTATGTTTTATGACATAAATTTGTGGTATCTTCAGAAATATAGCTTTTTGTTTAAGTTGTAGGGGATAACCAATACAATTATCCTGTATCATTTATGGGTTTATTGAACACCATTGGTCAACAACTAAGAAAATGTAACCCATTATTTGTACCAGAGATTATATTAATAGCATATAATGCCTAGAGTATCATTCCCACCTGTTATAGAATAAATCTACTTAACCTTCTGTCTCAGTTAGGGTTTCTAATTGCTATGTAGACACACTGTGGCTGTGACAACTCTTACAAAGAAAACATTTAATTGGAGTGGATCACTTATAGTTTCAGAATTTCAGTCCACTATCATCGTGCTTGACAGTGTGCAGGAAGATGTGGTGCTGGAGCTGAGAGTGCTATATATCTTGCAGGCAACAGGAAGTCAACTGACACACTCATTGGTATCCTGAGCATAGGAAACCTCAAAATCCACCACAACAGTGACACACTTCTGTAGATGAATTTCTAAAATGGTCTTATTAAATAAAAAACATGGAGTCAAATATAGGGGTGAATGTTGGAAGATCAGAGAAGCAGAACAAGCCACAGCTAACCTCATCTCACCAACTTCTCAGCCATTCTTGTTTACTCAAACTGGAAGCCCCTGAGTCCTCACCCAATGGATGTCAGTTGAACTGCTACTAAAAGCCTAAAAGCTTAAAGGCCTAAAAAGCCTCTGGTTCCTGGTCCTCATACCTTATATACCTTTCTGCTTGCTGCCATCACTTCCTGGGATTAAATGTATGTGTCTTTCCCAAGCAAGACATGAGATCTCAAGTGCTGGGATTAAAGGTGTGTGTCATCATGCCTGGCTGTTTCCATTGTGGCCTTGAACTCACAGAGATCCAAATGGATCTCTGCCTCTGGAAGGCTAGGATTAAAGGTATGTGCTACCACTGCCTGACTTCTATGTTTAATATAGTGGCTGTTTTGTTCTCTGACCCCTAGATAAGTTTATTGGGGTGCACAATATTTTAACCACATTTCCCCTTTTTTGTTTAAAATAAAAAGTTATAACTAATGCAAGAAAAAGTCAAGAATTACATTAACAATTGCTAGTCCGTTAACATTTGACAAATTGTGATAAAAATTTCATTGCTTATCCTATTTAAAACAAGTAGTTCCTGTTGGTGTAATTATTAAGGCCACTCCATGTAGTTAAATGGAAAGTTTATTAGTGGAATAACTTACAAATGAAGGGATAGGTAGGTCGCAGGGTCTGGGGAAGGTGTATTGTAGTCCAGCGGTGTTCTCTGGAGCTCTGCTGGGTCAACCTCCACTGTCCAGGGTCCAGGAACAGAGAGAGGTGGCCCATCCGGATCTCGGGTCTTCAGGGTCCTCTCTTCACCCCGCCTTGTAGGTGTGACAGTTACCAAAGCCTCAATGGGGGTTGGAACTTCCAGATCAAAGCTGGAATAGCTACCCACTACAAGTTCCTTTTTAAAAGTAGATTCAATAATCTACCTTTTATCTTATCATATCCATATTCTCTCTTTTTTCTTTTCTGAGTAAATTCAAAAGTCTACCTTTTATCTTATGATTCCTATATCTTCCCTTTTTAAAAAAAATAATCTAACTTTTATCTTATTATTTCTATATCTTCCCCTTTTTCTTTTCAGAGTAGATTCAATAATCTACCCTTTTATTCTATTATTTCTATCCTTTTTTCAGAGTAGATACAATAATCTACCTCTTATCTATACACTTTGTCTAACAAGGTAAGACACTCCAACAAAGCCATACCCCCAATAGTGCCAATCACTATGACATTATGGGAGCCAATTACATTCAAACTATCACATATCTCTCCCTGTCCCACAAAAACTTGTAACAATATCATTATGTAAAATGCACTTTGTCCAACTTCCAGTGTCCCCATAGTCTATAACTATTTCAAACTTGGTTTAAAGTCCAAAAGTCAAAGTCTTTTCTCAGATTCAAGCAATCTCTTTACTGTAAATCCCTATAAATCAAAATCAAAAAATAAAAACCTTCCTTGAGCATATAATGGCACAGAATATACATTACCATTTGAAAAACAGGGAAGGGGGCATAATGAGGAAATACTAGACCAAAGCAAGACTGAAAACCAGCTGGGCAAACGCCAACACTTCATCTTCATGTCTTATGTCAAAACTCTCTTCAGATCTCCCACTCCATTCAGCTTTGTTGAAAAACAGTTCTTTCTCTTGGGCTGGTTCCACTTGCTGTAAGCAGCTCTCCTCAGCAAGTATCCCACAACTTTGGTTATCTCTAATATCTTGGGTTCTTCAAAGCAATGAAGGCTTCAACTTCACAGCATCATGCAATGACCTCTCCACTAGTCCTCCATTCAGGGTCACACCTGAAACGTGGCTGACCTTGGCAGCTCTCTTTAGGCATGGAGGTAAATTCCATAACCTGTTTCTTCTATCCTTAATTCTACAGCCAGACCCATATGGCTGAAGTTGCCAAGTCCTGCTGCTAGCTGGGGTTGGGACTCTGCCCCTTTGTTGAATTATATGTTCACTAGCTTTCTGCTTTTGATTGCTACCTTTACTGTTCAAGACTGTCTTTCTTTGTTTCTGCTAAAGTATCAAAATTTTGTTCAATGCATAAGCTCTAAATGTTATACTACTCATCTTTTAGAATCTAGTTTTTGTCCTATATGTTTTGTTATAAAATATGTAGGATTATATTCCTATTGACAGTGATATTGTTAATACCAAATTGTCTAATCTACATTTATGTTGTTATCATCCAAATGCAAAATGTCTCTCATAGGCTCATTTCTTAAACACTTGGTTCCCAGTGGGTAGAGCTGCTGTGGAAGCTTATGACACCTTCTGGGTTAGCTAGAAGTGGGACATCAGGCAAGTCTAAAAGGACCTATATAGCCCAGATGCCATTCTTTTTGTCACACGCTCTCCTTCAGTCAGCAAGGATAGAGACAAATCATTCTTGGATTTTCCTATGAGAGTGGTAATTACTTACATAATGTGAATTTCCTTTATTATCATAAATACAGATCCTTTCGCTATGAAAGAGAGAGCTTAGAGTTCAAGACAGAATATCATGTAGCTAGTTACTTCATAAACCTAATAGAAGATAAAGGGCAAGTTCTTTGTCTTCCATGCTGTTATTAGATAGCCTAGAAAATCTGTAAGTCCTTTGTATTTATTCTCCTATATTCTTATTTTAGCAGAAATATTTCATAAAATAGAGTTATAATACTACAAAAACTAAATGGTTTATTTTGTCCTTTCCCAGGTTTAAATGTTTTAGAAATATATGTATTACTTACAAATGTGTTCCAGGTAATATTGCATGTTGACATAGTTGTATATGAGGATTGAGAACCATGTATTAGTAATATATAATCTTGTAAATTTGTAACAAAAAAGCTGATTACAAATCACATTTGTTTATGAAAACAAACTAATCACAATTATTTCCAGCTAACCTTTAATCTAAGTAAATTAAAACTACACACACACTTAAATATGTATACCAAATTTTTACACAAAATTAACATATGGTTATACATATACCTTTAGAGAGACCATAATAATAAATAAACTGAAAAATATTGTTGATGGTTATTTTTTACATTATTGTTTCCTTGCCTGTATGTAATGTTTGCCAATGTGGGAAATTATTGTTTCATCTTATATTCCCAGAGTAGTAAATAAGACAATAATATTCCACAAAATAATTTTTGAAACTGAAACTTGATTTAAATTAGGGAGTACAAAAAATATAAGATTCAACATGAAAAGCAAAGCAAATAGGATTTATAACTGACTTTTCTGTATATAAAAATAGATTTGTGTGTTCCAACTGCACAGAATATTTTTCATATAAATGATACTGGTATAAATAAGTAATGGTTTTCTAGATAACTTACACTTTGTATTGTAAATAGCCTATATTTATAGTGATTATGTATCAAGAGAAATGGAACAGTACATGCATGCCGGGTAAATGTGAGCAATTTATTAGTTTGGGCATGAATTCAATTTATCTGTCATATTGACTTACCAGAGTATGCTCAGTTTATGCAAAGACTTTATTAGTTTGGAAGAGAAGCAGCATAGCTGTATTCTGCAATATTTAAGTTTAGAATTAAAACCTTCTGTTCTGTTGATTTGCAAGCAGAGTAGAAACATAAAACTTTCCTATAGCAAGAATCTTTTTTACCATAAAAGGCAAGAAACAATCTCAGAGGAAATAGATTAATTTGAATTTTACTGTTAAATATTTTAGGAGACTTATGTTAGTAGACTTATTTCTGTGCATATCAAAAAGGTATGGTTTTTCTTTACTTTTATCTATTATTTTCAGGTGTATTCATTGATGGTTTAAATTTTATTTTAAAATATAATTTCTTATAAGGAGGACAAAATCTAAGAGACCACTCAAGTATTCAAATTCCATACTTATATAAGGTAAAGTAATGCTTTAAAGAATTTTAATTTTTCTATGTTCAGTAGATCACAAGAAACTGATCACAAATCCTTTAAAATACAACATAAATATTACCACTTAATTCATGTTCTGAAAATTATTTGTAGAGAATGTTATTAAAATAATCTCTTAAACTCTATCAATAGAGTGTGAGAGGACTGAATAATGAGAAAAATAGATTCAATACGATAAAAAAATTAGCTTTTAACTTAATTATAGATATTAGATGGAGATTAAAAAAATCTGTATCTGCTTATCAAATATTATATACAAACTTTGCTTCTGGATTCACAGAGTAGCTCCTATCAAAACAGCCTTCCTGAGGAATAAAGTTACAAAGATGGGAAAAGAGGGACTATTTGAAAGAACAAAAGAAGAAAAATACAGATAGAAACCTGAAGCAGTTAACTCAGAGAAAAAAGGCACAGGGAATGCGTAAGTTTCTCATGTACATTTCAAGTTTAGTCCGAGAGCAAAGACAAGCAGGCAAGAGGGAATTAAAACTCTCCCAGAAGAGCCAGAGTTTGAATAGTCAGAAAACAAGAGTCCAATGTAGCTGATGCAATAAGAAATTGGGGGTGAAAACTCAGGAGAGTGAAAGGCAGAGAATGAAATCCCCAAGACTTAGTGATTCCTCCTAAGTTATCTGGAATGAACTTTAGTCTTTGCTATTGATGAGAGGACTTGACACTGAGCAGGTTATAAAGTGAACAAAAATATGAACTGCTTCCCTTCAGAAGGCAAGCAAGCTATACAGTTTGGTTTGGGTCTGTAAAAATCCAATTTTTTTTATACTTTCCCAAATTTTGTATTAAGTTTTAGCCTCCAAACATCCAGTTCTCATAGGAAAGGCATAAAAAAGAGCATTTTCTATGATTATCATTCATATTATCCAAGCTACCACACAAAGTAATTAATATACTGAAAATCAAGCAGGAAACAGCAATCTATTCTCAGGCAAAACATGTTAGAGATAAGTTGTGCATAAATTAGGTGTTACACTCATAAGTATTTTAAAACCCAATGGTCATGACTATTAAGGTGAATACTTTCATAATAAATGGAAGTCTTCAAAATCTAAGGAGAATAAAACAATTGGAAATTTTGCATCTAAAATTTAATATTTGAACTATCAGCTCAATCACAAATCATAAGTCCCATACCCAGCAAACTCTAGGAAATGAGCAGTTCCTTTTAAAAACCATGAAGGGAATCTCTGTAGATTCAAAGTTTAGCTTGATAAAATTATCTTAAAATTGTTTAGGAAAGTAACATAGGCATCATAAAAACACAAATTATTGATTCAAAGTCAGAATATTATAGAAAATAGACAGTGATAGTCACTAATAAGCTGGCTGTCAGAATTCCTTATACCACTGACAAGACCACCAAGGTGGTGTTAGTGAAATTGTAAAACTGAGGGATTTCAGTATTATTACTCCTTTGCGGTGAGTTTCAAGTGTGTTTATATCACAAGGCAAATGGAACATTACAATTTTTTTAAACAAGCTCACTCATCTGCACTATTCCTTTAAGGAAAGCCAAGTGCTGTGATAGATGTGCGGCTTGCAAAGATACCTAGGAATGCATGAACCTAGGCTATATTATGGAAGAAATATTTAGCTTAAACCTGCTCTGGGGTTACAAGAGTTTGGGGGCACTCTGTACATGGGAGCAAAGAAACCTGATCTATGGATTCTAATGAGAAAATTTTCACATGGTTGCTTTGTCCAGTGATAGGATTTTGAATAAATCATTTGCACATTCCTAATCAAATTATTTTTCTCTATATTAATCGTCTTGAAAAATAAATGATTACATATGTCACTTCCTGTGGTATACATATGGATTATATATAAACAGTAATATATATATATATATATATATATAATACTTGAACCCCATGTGGCTAATAAACATTTGTCAAATGAATAATTAATATCCAAATGTATATATATTCTTACTTTTTAATGATTATATTTGATTGCTTGTCTTATTATGAATCTAGATGTCTTTTCACATTCATAGGAAAATATATCAATGTCCATATGTGCATGAAAATCTTAAAGATAGCAAGTAGCAGGTAGCTCTAATTATTTACATGAATTGAGTCATAATTTTTGAAGGTCATCATTCAAGTTTTATGTGCCTATTGTAATATAAGCCATTATAATCACCATATTTTATTTGTATTTGCAAAAAAAAATCTTTTCCTCATTCATTATCTAACTTACACATTGTGGGAGTTGATGATATTAACTTGATGTCAGATTTCTGACTTTTTGATAAATAATCAACATGGAGAATATTTTACATACAAGTCAGGCAATTTCTAAGTGGGCTAGAACTTAGATTAAATACTGAGGATTACTGAACTCAAAAAGCATGCCAACTATTAGAAAAATCAGAACCACAGTTTATAATTTTATATTATAATGATCTTTAATTTACAAATTAAATATGCAGAAAAGCTGTATCAGCTATAGAGAGTATGTGAGAGTTCCCTATTTAAGTTTCAGGTTTGTCATCATACAAACAATAGAATTTTTCTATAAAGAGTGATGGGTAGTTTTTAAATATGACCCAATTATTTCTGACAGGTCTCCAGTAAAAAGTAGATCTATACCTATATCCTTGGGACTGACCTTACTTTGGAAAATTTTGCACAATTAAATTACTTGAAAGATACTTTTTTAGTTACAAAAACCTATGTAGCTTTGCTTTTGTTCTCTTTAAGAAACAGCCTTGAGGACCCCACCTTCTATGCAAATGGTCTACTTCCTCTGAAGCAAGAATGCAAGCAAGTTGCTTACATATGGGTTGGTCCTCTGTCAACAACACCAGGTGAACTCCAAGGAAATAGCCAGGCTTCCTCACCATGTGAGGGAGTCATCTTGAACATCTAGTGCAGAAGAGACTTCAAATGCATTCAGCTCAGCTGTCTGAATGAAAACTTAGGCAAGGCTCCACCTTTCGTGAAGAGCTGCTTCACAAAGTTGTGACAATAGTTACTGCTTTATGACTGTATATTTGAAGATAACATTTTATGTATCAAGTGGTATGCACAGTTTTCCACCAGAAAAATTGGAGACAATCACACCAGGATGTGTACCCAACTCATTATCTCACATGTCTGTTCCACAGAAAATTTAAGCAATGTTTTGAAGTTCTCTTTTGCTACTTGTTTGTTCATTTATCATCATCATCACCATCATCATCATCATCATCATCATCATCTACATCATCCTCATCATCATTATTATTTATCTTGAAAAGTGATGTGTCCATATAGGGTTTCAGACATATTTCATTTTGACCATTTCCTCTTCCTAATTTCAACCACTCAATTTTATCCAGATTCCCTATCCACTTTATTCTCTTGTCTTCTTTACTCTTTACCCTTAAAGCCTTTTTTCCCAGTCTTCTGGATCCTTTTCTGGTTTGCTGGTTTTTACCCACATATACTCCTATCTAGACATTTAGCAGTCAAAGACCAGGATCTGCATACGAGAGAAAATACAGAATGTTTTTTTCAGACTGGATTACCTGACTTACTATGGTATATTTCAATTTCACCCCATCTGAATATTTAATAATTTAACTTTTATAGATAAACAAAATTCCTGTGTATAAATGTACTTCCTCTGATTTCTTCTTCCATGTGTTATTGGACTTCTAGGATGTGGACATACCCTTATAAAAGGACCAAGATAAACACAAATTGTACAAGTGTCTCTTTTCTAGGACACATTGTCCTTTGGGCTTATGATCAGAAGTGGTGTTTCAGGGTCCTATGATATTTCTATTTTCATGTAGTTCTATTTGTAAATTATTGGGGCTGTTTCCCCAATAATTTACAAATTATTGTTGGGAAATAATATTTATTTATTATTATTGGGAAGACTTAGACTCTAAACTCTTTTCTCTCTTTCTTCAGCAATTGCAATATTTCTGGTTTGAAGTTGAGATAACTGATCCAGGTTGAACTGATTTTTGTTTTGGGAGGGAGATATTCATCTGTTTCTATTCTTCTATAGGTGGTTATTCAACTTTTCCAGCACAATTTGTTGAAAACACTGGCTGTTTTTTTTTCCTTTGTCAAATATTAGGTATCCAGAGGTATGTGGGTTTATCTTCCGGTCTTACATGTGTGCTCTACAGGTTTGCTTTTCACCTGGTCCCATGCTTTAAATGTATTTTTTATTATGGCTTTGTAGTATACAGTAGTAAAAATAAAAAAAGATTGTCTTTATCGTTATGGCATGGTATTATAATTTGATGTTAATAATTTGGTGCATTTAGTTGTCTTATTCTGCTTAGGGTTACTTGAGCAATCAATGGTCTTTTGTGTTTCCAAACTGATTTTACGATTGATTTTTCTAGTTCTGTAAAGTCTGCTTCTAGAATTTTGATGGAGATTGTTTGGTTGGATCTGTAGATTAATTTGTGTAGTGTTGCCAATGTCACAATATTAATTCTGAAAATCAAAAACCATGGAAGCTCTTTCCATCCTCAAGTACTTTCTTCAGTTTCATATTTATGGTGTCTTACAGTTTTCATGATAGAGGTCTTTTACATCCTTACTTAGGTTTAGTACTAGATTTTTTAATGAGGCCTTAATGAATGGGATATTTTTTTCCTTATGTTTTACTTACCAAGATAGTTGTTTATATATTTAAGAGCTATTGACTCAGTATTGGTTTTCTTTCCTACTATACTAGTGTTTATCTGATCCAGAAGATTTTTGGCAGAATCCATGGGGGGAGGGGGGGCATTTAAGGACAGAACTAGACTGTCTGCCAATAGGAACAGTTTCACTTCTTTCCAGTTTTGTTCCCTTTATTATTCTTTCCTCCTAATGGTCTAGCTAAGACTTCAATCACTATCTTGAATGTGTATATAGAATAAGCACTCTTGTCTTATACCAGATTTACAAGGAAATAGTCTCAGATTTAACTTATTTACTATAATGCTTGTGTGGTGATACATTGTGTATCCTAATAAAGCTTGCCTAAGGATCAGAGGACAGAATCAGCCACTGGATTAGATATAGAGGCCTGACAATGGCACACACCCTTAATCCTCAAGAGGCAGCAATCCCTTTGCATCTCTGTGAGTTCAAGGCCACACTGGAAACAGAGCCAGGCAGTGGTGGCACACACCTTTAATCCCAGTTCTGGAAACCACACATGCTTTTAATCCCAAGAAGTGATGGTAGGGCGGAGAAAGGTATATAAGGTATGAGGAAACAGGAACTAAAGCAGTTCAGCTGAGACCCTTTCAGGTGAGGACACAGTGGCTTTCAGCTTGAGGATTCATGGAACAGGATCGGCTGAGGAGTTGGCCAGGTGAGCTTGGCTATGGCTTCTTCTGCTTCTCTGATCTTTCAGCTTTTGCTCCAATATCTGGTACTGGGTTTTTATTATAAGACCTTTTAAGATTTGAACAACATGTATGCTATAGATTTGTGATATATAATCTTTTTTATGTTGATGTTCCATGTACTTCAACTTTCCTCAGTAATTTTATCACAAAGATGTGTGGAATATTGACAAATTACCTTTCTGAATCTAGTGAAGCAGCCATGTTATTATCTTTTAGTCTATTTATGTGGTGTTTCACATTTATTGATTTGCACATATTGAACCAGTCATGCATTCCTGAGAGGAAACCAGTTTGTCCTGTGTGATAGTCCTCTAATGTGACCACTACTTTGGCTTATCAGTATTATGTTGAGATTTCTGCATTTGTGATGATAAGGGAGATTGATCTGCAGTTTTCTTGTTGTGTTTATCTGGTTTTGGTATCAGAATTATACTGTCTTTATAGAATAAATAAGATAAAATTTCTCCCTTTCTTGTTTTATGGAACCATTTGAGTAGTGTCAGTATTAGATATTCCTGGAAAGTTGGGTAGAAGTCAACATTAAATCCATCCAGGACTTTGTTTTGTGGGTAAATATTTAATTAATGATTTAATCTCCATGTTATCCTCCTGTTTCGGTTGTTTAAATCTTTTGGCTTAAAATTTCATATCTTTGATGTAATTAATGATATATCTATTTTTTCTGATTTTACAGTTTGTTGGATTATGCATTATTTGTGTTTGTTGTTGTTTGTTTGTTTGATTGATTTTTTTTTCCCTAAAATATTCTCTGATGTTGTTCTGGGTTGTATTAGAGGCTATTTGAACAACTTTTTGTTGTGATATTTTATGTTCTGATAAATAAAGCTTGCCTGAAAATCAGAGGTTGAAACTAGACACTAGTTAGCTGTAGAGGTCTGGAGGTCTGTACAGACAGGAGACAGGAAGTGATATGGCTGGGCAGAGAGAGGAAGTGATAAAGCTGGGTGGAGACAAGAGCTTGGCCCTTTTCAGTCTCAGGAATCAGAGAGGTAAGTGGTGTCTGTGGCTGCTCCTTTGCTTCTGTGATCTTTCAGTTTTTACCCTGATATCTGACTCTAGGTTTTTATTATTAGCACTAATTAGTTAAAACTCAATCTTTAATTTTATTAATTTGAGTCTTCTTACTTTATTTTAGTTAATTTAGCTGAGAATTGCTCTACCATGTTAATCTATTTCATTATTTTCTCTTTTTATATTTATTGCTTCTTGCCATCTGTCCCACTTGGGTTTGATTTCTTCTTGTTCTTTTATAACTTTTAGATGCACAATTGGGGTATTTAATTTTAGATTTTTAAAAAATGAGAACATATATAGACATATATTTATATATATTTAGTATCATCTTAGGACAGTCATGATTATATCTTAAAGATTATGGTAGCTTGTATTCATTTTTTATAGTTTTCCTTATCTAGTCTGTATATTTTTATGTTTTAAGGTTATAAGTATATAATTTCCCATGATTTTTTTCCTCCCTCTGAATTCTCCTATCATTTTTGTTTTATTTCAAAAATTTGGTCTCTTTTTTCATTAATTGCTGTAGGAATGCATAAATATATATTTCTAAATACAACCTTCTCATTTACATAAATTTATTAGTATGTGTGTGTTTTCAAAACTGAGCATTATTTTTTCTTCATTCTATGAATTTTAAAAATTCTCTCATGGTTTCTCCATCAATCCACTTTGCATTCAATAGTGTATTTTTCAGTATCAAATATTTGTGGTATTTTCTGTGGTTAATCTTGTTATTAATTTCTGGTTATATTCCAGTAGAGTATGGGAGGATGCAGAGACTAACTTCAATATTTTGTTATTTATTAAGGCTTTTTTATATTATTCCTTGAAGTACTTCTGAAGTGTAAGCTTAGTTCTCATGAGTTGACTTAAATTTTATTTTTAATTTTTTTAATTTAAGTTTTATGGGTGTAGAAATATTAATTGATGATTATAAACTGAAGAATAACAAAGACAGATTAACATGTATCATACCAGGAGGGAATTCAGTCCATGAAAATGACAGATAAGTAGAGGAGAAGGAGAAAGAAACTATCATGTCCAAAAGTATCAAACTGGGATACACTGTAGACTATCATTAGAAAAAGAAAAAAAAAAGTAACAATAACAAACAATCAGAATAAAAGCAACAAAATTATAACTAACTGCAAATCCCTAATTTTAAACTTGAATGTGAATGGCATTAACTCAATTAAAAGATACAGACTAATTGACTAAATTTTTAAAAACAGGGATACAAATTGGAAGAGAAGCACTCATAGAATCTTCAGTTGCAGATATTATAATTAGATGCATAGGTGACTCTAGAATATTCTAAAAGGAAATTTGTATACCTGATAAACCGAACAAAATATCACGAAACAAAATTAATATCAAAAAATCAGTAGCCCTCCTATGTACAAATGACAAATAGATTGAGAAAGAAATCAAGGAAACCCTTTTTATAATAACCTCAGAAAACAAACAAAAAAAATATCTTGGAGTAATTCTGACCAATCATGTAAAAGACTTCTATTAAAAACACTGTAAGAAATTTAAGAAAGAAATTAAAGATGATATAAGATGATAGAAAATTTCCCATGCTCATAGATATGTGTAACTAATATATCAAAAATGGTCATCCTACCAAAATCATTTTACAGAATCAATGCAACCCCATCAAAATTCCAACAAAATTTTCGGAATTGAAAGGACAGTTTTTACTTCATATGGAAGCAAAAAAGCCCCAAGATATCTAAAACAATCTTACATAAGGGAAAAAATCTGCTGAAGGTATCACCATCCCCAATTTAAGTTGTACTATAGAAATATAGTTATAAAAACAGCATGGCTTTGGCATAAAATTATGGTGATATTTTATTTGTGCTGAAATGTGATTTTATTTGTATGTTAATAAATAAAAGTGCCTGGGGGTCAGAGATAATAGCAAGCCATAGCAGAAATCTGGCAGTGGTAGCACACACCTTTAATCTGATCACATGGCAGGCAGAGTCTGTGTGTTCAAGGACATAGCCAGCTTGGAGACAAATGCCTTTAATCTCAATACCAACCATAGAGACATGGAGGTCTGTACAGACAGGCAGTGATGAGGAGGTCATGTGGTTGGGTTTACAACTAATGAGAAGGCAGAACAGTAAGTCAATAAAAAGACAGACACACAAGAAGTAGGTCTTTTTCTCAGGGGAAGGACAGCAGCGGCAGTGGGTGGTAAGAAGGCAGTCTTGGTCTCAGCTCTTATCTACTGTTCTCTGACCTCTGGAGCTTTTAACTCTGCATTTGGCTCTGTGTTTCTTATTTAATAAAATTGTTCAGAATTGCATCTACATAAAAGTAGACCAGTTGATCAATAGAATCAAACTAAAAATCTAGACATAAGTGCACACACCTATTGACACCTAATTTTTGATAGAGTAGCTAGAACTGCACACTAGAAAATTACACAAATTCTGCTGTTCATACTGGAAAGCTGCATACAGAAGAATGCAAATAATCCTATTTATCACTGCACAAAACTCATCCCCAAATGGAACAATGAACTCAAAATAAGGTCAGATACACTGAACCTTTTTTTTTTTTTTTCTTTTTTTTTTTTTTTTTTTTTTTTTGGAACTGAGGACCAAACCCAGGGCCTTGTGCTTGCTAGGCAAGCACTCTACTACTGAGCTAAATCCCCAACCATGGATACACTGAACCTTATAGAAGAGAAACTGGAGAATAGCCTTGAACTTATTGGTGTGGAAATGATATTTTAAATATGGCACTGTTAGCATAGGCACCAAAAAACAACAATAAATGGAACCTTGTGACACTGAAAAGCTTTCTGTTAAGCTGGTGGCAGCCAGCTTAATGGAAATTTTTTACTAAGTACATATCTGATAGAGGGCTAATATATAAAATGTAACAAGAAATAAAATAAAATATTGCCATCAAAACAAATAGCCCAATTTAAAAATGGAGAGCATATGTAAAAGGAGTTATCTAAAGAGGAAACACTAGCTGAGAGGCACTTCAAGAAATCGTCAACATTCTTATCATGGAAACATAAATCAAAACTGCTTTGAGATTTCATTTTATAACCCTCAGAATGGCTAAGATCAATACAACAAGTGACAGCTCGTGCTTGAAAGGATGTGAAGCAAGGGGAACACTCTTCCATTCCTGGTATGAGTGGAAATTTTACAGTCACTATGGAAATCAGTGTGGTGTTTTTTCAGGAACCTGGGAATAGATCTAACTCAAGGTCTACCTCTATTGCTTTTGGGCATACTACCAAAGGACTATATATACTTCATGCTACATAGACACTTGCTCAACCATGTTTATTGCTGCTCTTTTCATAACATCCAGAATTTGGAAACAGCCTAGATGCCAGTCAATGGATGAATAGACAAAGAGAATTGTGGTAATATTCTCTTTGTGCTCTAATAAATAAAGGTTGCCTGGAGATCAGAGTGTGGAGCTAGCCACTAGTTAGCCATAGAGAGCAGGCAATGGTGGCACACACCTTTAATCCCAGCACTTGGGAAGAAGAATCAGGAAGATCAGGAGTTCAAGACCACCCTGGGCTACAGGAAATTGAACCAGTCTCAAAGAGAAATAGAGCCCAGCAAGTGGTGGCACACACCTTTAATCCCAACACTTGAGAGGAGGAAACAGGAAGTGATATGGTGGAGTAGAGAGAGGAATATCAGGAAGGAGGAGACAGGAACTCACCCTGCTTTCAGGCTGAGGAGTTGGTGAGGTAAGAAATGGCTGTGGCTTGCTCCTTTGTCTCTCTGATCTTTCACCATTTACCCCTATATCTGATTCTGGGTTTTTATTATTAAGACCAGTTAGAATTTGAACTACATAGAATATGATAAATTTACACAATGGAATATTACTCAACTGTTAAAGAATCATTAAATTCACAGACACATAGATGGAATTATATAAAAACAATATTGTGAATGAGGTGGCACAGACCCAAAAAGACAAAGTTGACATGTATTCATTTATATGTGGATGTTAGCTGTTTAGTGTTTAATAATAAGGCTACAGTCCACATAACCACAGACGTTATGTGTAGATTAAGGTACTGGAGGGAAAATTGGATCATACTATGAGGAAAAAACTGTATCATCATGGATGGTTGGAGTAACTGGGATGGGAAGATAAAACAGAAAAAGGCTAGTAAGGGAGAGAACAATGAGACTGACAGCTGAAACTATAGGCCATTGAGATAGCATATGGGAACATAATACAATAAAAACTTCCTAAAATATATACATACAAAGATATATATCTAAATAGTATCACCAAATCACTGGGAAGACAGTGCCCCAAGTGGACACCTTTTGTGACCAAATTAAGCCTGTTGTTCTGAGAATGAGTTACATATAATCCAGTTGTTGATGAAAAGGCTTGATGGAAATCCTCAACCTACCCATGCTACTGTCAAGGCTATTGACTGCTCCTCACAAACTGAAAGCAAGACTATGGTTGAAGACACCTTTAAAATTCATTCTACATGGAGAATTCTAGCTGGTGCCTACCTGGATACTTTAGCCCTACTGACTAGTGTTCATTATCCTGGAAGGTACTACCCGTGTTACCAATGGAGATAGGTAAACAACCCAATAACAAGCCCTTTGATCATTAATGATGACGTGCATGAAATATTCAATTGTGAAATAGAGACACAAAGCTTTTGGGAGTAACCAACCAGTATCTGGTTGAATCTGAGTTCCAATCCATGAGATGGAACTTGCCTACCACTACTCAGGTAGCCTACAACCTGAGACTCGATAAGCCAGGGACCTAGGGGAAGACCAAATCCTACTGTTCTGCTAAGGATTCTAACACATTCTGCTATACTCATAGATCTGTACTTGCCCCTGCCATCATCAGAGAACATGGGAAAAAAATACAGAAACTCAGAGCAGAACAAGAGACAGTGAGAGAGCACAGAACTTCCTTTTTGATATGGGAAAAATATCAAATGCTGATTTTTTTGTTTTATAGTATGGATGTCAGGTATAAAACATGTATTAATAATTGTTCTCCATAATTTTCTTATTGTATTTAAACCTATCATTTGAGAGGAAAAGAAATTCAAGCCACTGCAATTAAGACAGCTTCTTTAAATAGCAATGTTTAATAACTGCACATTAGTTTAAAGATATGGAGAAATAAAGATGATTTCCTTACCTTGAGTTTCTGTCATCATAGCACATTTGAATAATAAATATAGGGGCAGGAAAGATGGCTCAGCTGTTAAGAGCACTTGCTATTCTTCCTGAGGATCTTAGTTTGGTTCCAGCATCCATGTCAGGAGGCTGACAGACATCTGTAACTCCAGCTCCAGAGGATTCTATGGCTCTGGCCTCCACAGGTTCTGCAGTCATGTTCATATACCCACATACAGACACACTCCTACACATAATTTAAAAGGGTGAAATGATTAATATAAATAAATTTTTGAATTTTGTACATATAAATATCATATAGGAATGAGGTAGTACTCAGAACATTTTCTTTCTAATAACAATAGAACACATAGGAACTGTTTCTGGTTTCTGTCTTCAGAGTATGTGTCACTTTATAAATATCCTCATCTATTTCCTAGGATCCAAACTTTTAACTGAGAGAAGTGCTCAGTAGACCTGACTTCTATAAGAATTTTTGAGCTGTCTCATTACTACATACATATACAGGAGAACTGTACTCTAAAAATGAAAATACCTTTCCCTGAAGTTTAATTGAGTGTTCTTCCAGGCTTTCAGGATAATTTTAACTTCACCCCGATAGCTTGTTAATCTTATTCTTTAAGAAATCCTCATCTAAAGACACCTAGTTTTTCCTCATAAGGGAACAAACCTTGATCAACTCCATTAGAAATTTTCAATAGTTTTTCTTTTTCAGCAATGATTTTTGATAAATTAACCCTGTCAATAGATTACACAATTTTCATTCACATTATTATTCCCATTTTTCTTCACTGAATTCATCCCTTGGCCTCTACAGTTAATATACCCCATTTCCACTCAATGTAGCTGCTGGCCTATAATTATGTTAGAAACTTAGAAGTCACTGTTATCAAATTAACTGAAAATGGTTTAAGATTTTGTTTCATTTATAAAAGGTTTTGGTTGTGCATTTGTAACAGTTATCCATTAGGAAGAGTGAAATACTTATTTTATCTTCTCTTTCCAATAGCACAACTAAAAGTGTTAAAAAGTAAAAATGCATGAGAGAATTTGAGCATCCTGACACGATTCCACACTAAATCACTTCCTCTATTGTCAGGTCATTCATATTAATGAAGTTAAATCACACCATGTAATCAGAAAATTGTCATTAACTTGACTTCACAACCTTGCAAGACTGGAGTAGAATAGTTGAATGAAATTTCAGGTGACTGACCATTTTCATATAGAGAAATCCCAGAGCTACTGTAATTAGGAAAATTAATTTATATACTTTGTTGATCCTCATAAATGTCCATCTAAATAACTGGACAAGTTATTTGTCATTTAATGGCCAAATCAAAGTTTATAGTAAAATAATATGTGCTGACTCTCTCCTCAAACAAACTAAGGGAAAGATCTGAGCCACATTAAATTTTGAGATCTGGTAATCTATAAGATTGGTGCTTAGGTTCCCATATAGTAAAATCACTACCAGAATAAATGGGCCTCATATATACAATATTAAGATTTTGCAATAATGACTTAGTCTAGGCTTAGTATATATATATGTATATATATATATATATATATATATATATATATATATATTACACACACACATATGTGTGTGTAAAAGTCTCTCAATTTCAAAGGAATATGATAATTTCCAACTGTAATTATTTCTAACTGCTTAATAATCCTGATAGGACTAATGTCCCATTTCTGCTTCATCTTCTTCATCCCCTGGTCTTCTTGCTTTGCTTTCTTTCCACTTTACAAAGCATTCAAGTTAATTATAAGCCATTCTACATAAAAACACCATTCACACGTTTACATAATATTCAGTTAAAAATAAAATTCTCTAAAAATACTGAAACATGACTTTGCTGATACGTATGTGTGTGTGTGTGTGTGTTTGAATGTATGTGTGTGTATACATGTATATATATATGGGGGGTTCTATGCATAAAAATGTATATACAGAGGCCTGTAGAACATGTAGGACATGGAAGCAAATATCAGAAGTTTCCTTCCCAGGAAAATAAAATGTATCAGTGTTGAAATATTGATAATCAAAGGGGCAAATAGCAGTGTTACTCTAAGATAAAGGTGCATTTATCTTGATTTCCATGCAGTTTGCCCAGGGTGACAAATTTTCTCTGCTTCTTATCTCACTCCAGTTGTGAAAACCGAGTCCTGTATGTTACATATGAGAGATACACAGAGAGAAGGCAGTATGTATAGAGACAAGCAGCAGAGTGAGGAGAGAGTTGCAGGATTATGTCAATATAACACGTCAAGCTTTTAGAGTAAATACCAGTCACATTGTATCCTGGAAACTGAAGTTAATAAGCATTAAAATAATTGACCACTGATGGTGAGGAACTGAAGTAGTGGAAGTGTTCATTCTTGGATAATTGATAGAACAACATGCTTGTGCTAATACATCATTCGCTTTCCCTTACATAGCCTTGAATAGTTTTATGATTTAAAATTTTTAAAAGAATATAGAATCCCTAAATATCAGCATATGAAGTGACAATTATCTGTGACATATGGTGTACAGATTATTGGAAAGTTATCATATATAAAATAAAACCAAGTTTAAGGTGCTAGACTACTGTCTATGATAAAAAGGAAAGAATCTACAAGTAGATTTCAGTTAAATATTCTCAGATTTTCACTTGTTCATTAGTCATATTCAAGTAGCTCTTATGCAGTGAAGCATTTGGGACAGATAAACTTGCTATATCTGCTTGTGATTGATAAGTCTGAAGAAATGATTCATTAACAATTTAGAACTTGCCTGACAATGGTGATCACTGTCTTTGGAAGTTTGTCTTCTTCTTGGTGCTTAATGACCTGCTGGGCAAAGAACTGTCCTTGGCTCAACTGCTGACTGTGCAAATGCTGTCCTTTCTGGACGAGTGGAACACAAGAAAAAGTGACTACTGAACTCTGCCAAGACAGGGTAAGATGGTCTTTCAAAATTCGTGATTCTAAAAATGGTCTGTCAGATATTCTAGGCCTTTGGCCAAATTGGATGCCCCAATGGTGCTGAGAAACTTTAGGTGACTGGCCAGGCTGCCAGCTGTCTCTGTCAATTCTCCCAAGATTTTCAAAAATTGCTTGCATGCATTTTCCATTTCTCAGGTATTATATTCCTTCTCAGGTCTTTGATGGCGTTGAAGACTAATAGTTACACTTACAATCTTCTTGTATCTTAACTAGAGCATACTAAGTATTAGATTCAGATTCTTGAGGATAGTACAGCTTTTGGAATAATCTCTGTATCATGCCATTTACCTATGTTATGGATTTTAGTATGTCTCTCTTGTTTGATGTTGTTATTGTTGGTTGTAGTTCCATTTTGTTTAGGTCATTACCCTTTATTTCCTTTATTTCTCCTAGACAATAATCATTCCTATTTTGTATACTTTTGTGTTATGTTAGAACGTTCTTATTTAGACAAATGAGGGAGATGTAGTGGGTAGCTGTTCTAGCTATCACCTTGAAGCACTGCCCGTAGTGAGGTAACAGGTAACTGTTACACCTGCCTATGACCTTGAAGTACATGCCCATGGGGCATGGCTGCAGGGGACCCTTAAGACCTGGGATGCACATACATGGAGCTCTCTTCCCTCCCTTGTGGTTTTGGATGCTGGGATAGACCAGGCAGATCTCATATGGAAGAATGAGACCATGCCTCACCTTTTCAAGATCCTGAGACAAATTCTTCTATTCTGTCTTGGGAATTTTCTTTCTCAAATAAATTCATTTGCCCTTAAAGTAGACTCTGTAGACTTCTCCCATTACAGTACCTACCAACTTCTCATAACTCCTTATGTAGGAATGGGTCTTCATTTCTTCCTCCCATTCCCATCCTAGAATCATACCTGACTTGAGCATGCAAAAGTCTTGTGCATATTTTCTCAACTGCTGTCTAAACATGTATCTAATTGTCTTGCTATTTCTGGAAAATACTGTTTCTTTGTGCCGTCCACTATATCTGGCTTTTACAGTCTTTTTTTCTATCTCTTCTTCCATGATGCCTGGACCTTGATAGGATTGATGTGGTATACACATCCTTTTTAGGGACAAGCATTCTTTACTCTCTTATTCTTAGCACCATTATTGGTTGTGGGTCTCCATGTTAATCATAATTGACTGCAAAACAAACTTCTCTGATAAGAGCTGACAAAACCACTTAATCTTTTGGTTCTAATTAACTCTTTAGAAGTTAATTTATTACTACATCCAATTAGCAGACTAATAGCATTATATTCTTCCATTGTTCGCAGACTGCCTAGGCACATTTTTTTGTTCAATATCATGTGTCAAATATTAAATGTAACGTGTGTCAAATATTAAATGTAACTTGTGGCACAGACCTTAAATCCAATAAAAAGTGATTAATTATATCTTCCTAAGTTTGCCTATTTTATAATTTTCAAGCTTCACAGTTATATAAGATTCATGATCACTTTCCTCCTCTAGTACTATATACACCACCTTTCAGTCCTATGAAAGATAACAAGTAGGCTCCTGGGTTAATATCAGCTACATTTTTTTCAAGTTCTGTAACTCAAGCATGTGGTATCCTCAGCACTAGGGTCATGCTGTCAGGTTCTAGGGGATAAGCAGGAACATTGGCAACAACCTATAATGTTTTGGGTTTTTGAAACCTTCCTTACTTGCCAAGAACTCCCAAAAAGGTAACTCATTCCTGGTACTGGTATTAGCTCATAATGTATAATAGATATTGGTCCATTGTTGCAGGGTAGCTCAATTTAAACTCTTTTTATAACCCTGAATGTATATATTTATGGAAGATTCTAGAATTAGGTCTCAATATAATGTTTTGAAATGCCTGTTGTGTTAGTTATGCCTTCCCATATCCCCTATTTACCCTGCCCTTATATCCTCCTCTCTGTTTAACTCATCCTCTTCTATTATTCTTGTTTAATGCTTTATATCACACTGTGGCAGTTCCCTTCCCTTGAAGTGTATTCCCTATCATCACCTACTAACTTCCTGACCACTATGGGTATTACAAATGAATAAAGAGTCAAAGATAACATCAGAAAATTAGAAAAAGCACACAACATTTGCTTTTCTGCTTCTGAATTATGTCACTCAGAATGGTTGTTTCTTGCTCCATTCATTTACCTGTGAATTGCATCATTTCATTTTTCTCAACTGATAAATAATATGCCATTGTGTGACTGCATCTTATTTTCTTTTTCCATTCAGCATATGGTTGACATCTAGTTATTTTCTAATTCCTATTTTTTTAATTAGAGCAGCAATGAACATAAGTGAGTATGTATTTCTAGAATAAGATATGAAGTTCTGTGGGTATAGCTGATTCCTGTGATTGACACATTTCTAGCTTTCTGAGAATCCTCTGCTCTGATTTTCACAGTTACTGTACCAGTTTGCACTTCCATCATCAGTGAATGAGTGTTTCCCTTTCTGTTTATCTACACAAGTATCTGGCTTTATTTGTATCCTAGAACTTAGCTATTCTGAATGAGGTAATCTTATTTCTCAAAGTAGTTTTGATTTGAGTTTCCCTGATACATATGGGTGTTGAACATTTTTTTTTAATGTTCCTCAGTCATTTGTACTTTGTCTTTTGAAAAATCTTTCTTTAGTTCTGAGGTCCTTATTTTAATTGGTTTTGTTTCCCTGATGTTTATCTTTTGAGGTTGTTGTATATGTCAGATACATATCTGGTAAAGAATTTTCCCATTCTTTAGGCTGTTTCTTCCTTGGATTGGTTCTGTCATTCGCTGTACAAGAGCTTCTTAGTTTCATGAGGTTTTGTTTATTAACTGGGGTTCTTTAGACCTATGATATAGGGTTATACCCCAGGATGTCATTCCCTGAGCCAATGAGTTTAAGTGTATTCCCTAACTTCTCATCTATCAGATTCAGAAGACCAAGTCTTATACTGATGTCTTTGATCCATTTGGAGTTGAGGGTTTTTTGTTTGTTTGTGTGTGTGTGTGTGTGTGTGTGTGTGTGTGTTTTAACTTTTTATTAATTCTTAGTGGATTTCATATCATGCATCCCAATCTCATTCATTTCCCTTTCTGCTCACTTTTGCCCTCCCTCCTTATAACCTCTGTTCAGCAAAACAAAACAAAATTTAAAAGTAAAACCAAAAAGAACAAACAACAACAAAATCTGAGTGGAAGCTATAGTGTGGCCCAGTGAGTCACACAGTACACCCTTTAGTCTATAGATCTTGTAAGTGTTCGAGGCAATGAGTCATTGGTCTTGTTCCAGGTCTTTGGTAGGATAGAGGCCCCTGTCCCTTCCCTCATATGCCATGTGGTGGCATGGGTGAGGGAAATATGCCCTCCCTCACCTCTTGCCACCTGTGGCAGTTGGGAGAACTAGCCTCAGGACATGAGAATGGGAGAGCTGACCCTGCTCATCACCAACTGCGGCAATCTGGAGAGTGGGCCCTACACCTTGCCTGGGCAGAACAGTAGAGCTGGCCCTGGTTATATGAGTGCAGAGCTGAAGGCATGAAAATAGAATTGGCCCAATTCCATGCTGCCTGCTCCATGGGGTCAGCTAGCTGGGGCAGCGCTGGAGAGCTCACCATGGTGGTGACAATGAAGGAAAGCTGGTGGACTGACCATCCCAGCTACCTCCAGGACCAGAAACAAGGCTATGTGTGAGTCCATCCCAACATCCAACTCATTTGTGAACTGCTGGAGTATGTGAAGGGGCCAGACCTGTAGATCCAAAGCTATGGGTCTCCATGCTATGGGACAACAACAGGATACCAAAGAGGAATTGCAATGGAGTTGAGTTTTGTGCTGAGTGAAGAATAAAGATTGTTTCATTCTACATGGAGTGATGGAGGTTGACCAACACCATATTTTAAAATGTCTTTTCCCCATTGCATATTACCTGCCTATTTAAAAACTCCATATATTAGGTACTCAATTCTAGCTCATTAATGACTGAATGTTTTTCCAGTACCTTGCTGTTTTTATTACTATAGCCATGATGCATGACTGTAAATCTGGGATGGTGATACCCCCAACTGTAGCTAGAGTTTTCCTGCCTGGCCCACAGTCAGGACAAATCTGTGTCACCCACCAGTCCCACAGCTGCTCAGACCCAACCAAGTAAACATAGAGACTTATATTGTTTAAACTGTTTGGCCTAATGGCTCAGGCTTCTAGCTATCTAGTTCTTACATCTTAAATTAATCCATTTCTATAAATTTATACCTTGCCACGTGGCTTGTGGGTTACCGGAGTCTTCACATGCTGCTTGTCCTGGCGGCGGCTGGCAGTGTCTCCTCCCACCTTCCTGTTCTCTCAGTTCTCCTCTCTGTTAGTCCCGCCTATACTTCCTGCCTGGCCACTCGCCAATCAGTGTTTTATTTATTGACCAATCAGAGCATTTGACATACAGACCATCCCACAGCACCAACAGATTTTTTTTATTATTATTATATAGTACTGTTTGGACTATACTGTGGCTTAAGTAATTACATATGAAATATCAAATTTTGTCAATTTCTGTGAAGAATTGCATTGATAGAGATTACATTGAATTTGTAGATTGCTTCTAGCAGGATGGTCATTCTCATATTATATTAACCCTACCAATCCATTAGCACAGAAAGAGGTATTTCCATCTTCTTGTATCCATTTCAATTTCCTTTTAAAATGTCTTAAAGTTTTCATTGTACAATTCTTTCACTTCCATAGTTTGACTTATTTCAAGATTTTTTTTTTTAGCCTTGATATGTTTGTCATTTGTATATAGGATGGCTATTGATATTTGAACGTTAATTTTATGTCCTCCTACTTTACTGAATGTGATTATCTGATGAAAAAAATTTTATTCTCTTTGAACATTGCAGAGAAATTAATAGAGGGTGTGGAGACTGGGCAGCAGACATATTTTATGGTACTGTTCAGTTGAGCAAATTAGATGTAGTATGTCCCTACACTGCTGTAGGAGTCAATAGACTAAAGAAAATGTATAAATACCTCCATAATATACTATAAGGCAAGAATCAACAATCAAGAAATATCAGTTCAGGCTGAATAGGTGATTCAGCAGTTAAGAGTGTTTGTTAATCTTGCAGAGGACCCAAGCTCAGTTCCACCACTTACATGAAGGCTTATGACCATCTACAACGCCAGATTTAATGGCTCTAACATGCTCTTCAAACCTCTGTAGGCACCCAGTATACACAAAATACACATACACACAGGGATAAGACTTAAACACACCAAATAAATACATGTAATTTTAATTATTTTAAAGACATATTAGTTTATAATTGAATTATAAAGAAGAGCAATCTATGGTTATGTTTTGAATTATTATATAGATATTCTTGTCAATCATCAAGACAAAGAATAAGAAAGAGCCAGGTGGTGGTGGCACACGCCTTTAATCCCAGCACTTGGGAGGCAGAGCCAGGTGGATCTCTGAGTTCGAGGCCAGCCTGGTCTCCAAAGCGAGTTCCAGGAAAGGCACAAAGCTACACAGAGAAACCCTGTCTTGAAAAAAAAAACAAAACAAAAACAAACAAACAAACAAACAAACAAAAAGAATAAGAAAGAAATTATTTATTCTAAATAATTTAAATTAGTTAATACAGAATACATTCCTTTTGAGATATCTATAAGAATATATGGACAAAATATACACAAAAATACCTTCAAGATGACTCCTGTGTTTTCCATTATCATCTCTATAATCAGAAATCTGGAGAACTTGTGAGAGAAGAAAATAAATACTGGATTTGTCAAGGGTTTAAAATTAAATATAGCCATTTGTATTTCCATTAACTACCCTATAAGAATGAATTTAATAATATAATTTGGTACATATTGCATGTCTTCTCTTCTCAGGAAAAGATATAAGACAAGATCAAGAGCTCAACACATATAATTCAGAAAGAAAGTCATGGACAAAAGATACATTTTATCTGATCAGTGAAGTGCAACATTATTAAAGGGGAAAAGGAGCAAAAAAGGAAGTGGATACATAGATTTCATACCAAGTTTATTTTATCTCAAATAGATCTCTTTGATCCTAGGATTTCTACTAAGAGTTTCATATAAAAAAGTAATAAATGAGTAGCTGTAAAATAGCTATCTATGTAATGCATGATATATCGAATAAATGTATTTATAATGGTGTAACTGAAAAATTCTCATGATATTACTATACTTTTGAGTCATAAGTGCAAAATTAGATAAAAAATAAAAGAAATAATGTATTAATTTGAAAATATATAGGTTCTAAAAATAAAAGAACAATTTGCTTCAAAATATCGTTGCCTTAAATTTGACAAGTTGTTCTTACCATGTGAGTTTGTGATTTATGGGAAAAATGGAAAAAGAAAAAAGAGAGAGTAGAATAGTGGAATGTGAGTAACAGGACTTTCAATTGTGGATTGATGTTTTTCTGGTCTAAAGATTTTGGAGCCCATAGAATGGAAAAGATCTTTTCTCTATGAGTCACCATTGTTACCTTTGTAAGAATATTCTACAGGAGAGTAAGTAGCACAAGAGTAAGTGTAGATCATATTCAGTATGGGTCTTCTACTGTCACTTAATTCTCTATAGAAATGTCCTCTCATTCACATATAGAGGTGTGACTCACCTATTTCCCGGGTGGAAAAGTAGTATTATATTCACTATTTTTGGAATATGATTTAATCAGCTTATATATTTCTCTAATCTGGAAGTCTCTGTTCCTTTTAAATAATAACGTATTTTAATCATCATTATACTCCAACATATCTAGCTATATAGATGTATATATCTCAATACATTCATATCTATGTATCTATGTATCCATCTACCATCTATCATCAAATTATCTATCCTGTACCTATATAACTATTTATGTATGTATCAATCTGCCTATCATCTCTCTATGTATATATATTCATGTGTAAGTGTATCCTCCTGACCTTACTTGATCTATTATCTACCTATCAATCTGTCAATATACCTATCCATCTCTTTCTGTACATCTATTGAATATATCTACATATTTCATGTGTATGTGTATCTTCCTGATTTTATTTGAACTATCATCTTTCTATATATGTATCTGTCCAGCGTCTGTCTGTCTGTCTATCATCTATCTATCTAACATCTACAACTGTCTCCATATCTATCCCTGCATCTATCTACTCATCTCTATCTGTACATCTATTGATTATGTATATCTGCATATGTCCATGTATATGTGCATCCTTCTGACTTTATTTGACCTAGTAAAGAAATAAGTCAAAAAAATTAAAATATAAGTGAAAATATTCTCTTTTAAACAATCTACCTTGGAAACCAAACTTCTCTTTTACCTTTTCTCTTCTCATTGTGAAATAACTTTTTTCAAGTGTTAAGTGTTGGTTAAATGAGACAAATTAAAAACTTCTGATAAAAGAACAGTGATGTATGTATGTAATCCTGCAATATTAGTGGGACACAAAGTAGGTAGTGGGAGGCTTTTAAGTTGCTTGTACTTATAAATAAAAACGTGCATATTATCAACTAGTAATTAGTATAGAAGGAACAATTGTAATTGTAAAATTGGAAATACAATTTGTATTTGCAATTTTGAAATAAAAAATTATTTTCTTTATCAACAGAAATATCTCTGAACCAAGATAGATGGCTGTTACTCAAACTATATAAACTCAATGTGGTTATTTTAGACTGTCTTTTAATAATTTTTACAAGGTTCTTCCCCAAACTCCTTAATATTAAATTTGCATGATATTTTTTCCTTCATAGTTATTTTTGTGAAGAAATAACATGACCAAAACAAATTGTAAAATAAATCATTTAATTTGAGAGTACAGTTTTCCAGAGGCTTTGAATCTATTACCTTAATTGTGGGCAGCGTGGCAATAGCTAGGCAGTCATGAAGCTGGAGCAGGGAGCTCACATTTGATTCATAAATACTAAGCAGAGAGAGCTAACACAAGTCAGAATATATCAAGCATCATGTGAGCATTTTCATCTGCTTTCATTTTACATTTGACCATGCTCCCCAAGGGTGCCAGCCTAAATTTCTTATGTTTTGTTACACCTTGCTAGCATAAATCCTTATGTGTATCAAGTTATTAATTAAATCATGTTTACTCAAGCATCAATAGTTTAGTATTTTCATATCCTACTGATAACAATGTTCTTGGTTTGTTTACTCATTTTTTTTCTGTGAGGCTTTTCTAATTCCAACCAAGCTGTTTTATGTGTATTTTCCCAGTTTTTTAATTTTGGAATCATACATTTATCATGTTTGCTATAATAGTCAGAGTTGAAAGAAATAGAACCAAAATGAATCACACACACACACACACACACACACACACACACACACACACATGCACATATGCTTGTGCGCACACAAATGTGTGCACACACATGCACACACACACTATCACTCTAAGAAAATGGGCAGTCAACAGTGACCGTCTACATGCTGAAGGGCACTGAACCCAGCAACTTGAAGTTCAAGAAGTTAGAAGCCTCAGAATAAAGGTGACAATGATGCTGTCCAAACCTGATGTTGATTTTTTAATGTTTCTGAGAAAGGCTGTGGTAAGAGTCTCATGTCAGAGACTGAAGAAGCTAATGTTTGATGTCTATGGGTAATGGCATCAGCAGTATACAAACTTAGGAAGAAAGAATGGAGTTCTGAATTAAAGTACTACCTGAAATTATTTTCTTCCATTTAATTCCAAAAAATAGTCATTGCATGGGCAGTATTGAGTGCATTCAGGATAAGTCTTCCACTCTCAGTCAATCCTTTCTGTAAATGCCTTAGAACATACTTAACATAATATTTGAACCATGCAGTTATGGCTGAATAAAATAAATACATTGAGTGAATTAATAGTTCCTACTTGTTATTTATGGATGTGATTATTTATATTATCTTTCAAATATTGCATTTCAAATGGATAAACTCGAACAAGAGCCTTGCTATAGAGTGAATATTTATTCACTTTCTTTGATTATATGTTGAATATCCTTCTCCATTCACCAATAGTTGGAGAACTTATTTCCTAATAGGCTTTATCTCCAACTATTGATGAATAGGTCATAAAAGTGTGCTATGGGATGTCCTGTATGCTGTGAATATATGTAGCTATGATTTAGAGATTCTTGTATCCCATATCAGAAGAGTCCTCTGATTTGGGACAGAAAAAAAAACAATATTTTTATTTAAAACAGGTTGATTATAAATGAAATCTCTTTCTAAAGAAAAGAAGGGGACAGTATAGATAATGATAGGATAAAAAGGTAGATTATTGAAGCTACTTTTAAATAGCAACTTGTTTAAAATGTTTTACATTGGTATAGATTTTAGTTTATTGATACAAATTTAGAGTTGGTTTTGTTTTAATATATATATATATATATTTCTACTTTTGTTTAAGACATTATATTTATGTAACTCATTTAGATTGTAATAGATAATTAAAAATACAGATTAATAATTAGTCTTCTATGATAGTCAAACTTATAGTCATGTTAAGTTTTCTAGGTATACATAGGTATAATTCAGTTAGGTAGGTAATCTTTAAACTTACAAAATATGGCATTTAAAATATTTTTAAAAATTTAGACTTTCTAGACAGTCAGACATGTCTACTCCTGGCAGCACCGATTTACTTCAGGGAGGAGGATGGGCATCGAAGACACTCTATATGGAGTTTATCTTCTTCTTGGCAAAAATAGCCATTTGGTCAAGAAATTGTTCTTTCCTGGACTGCTTGATCGACTGGACATGCAGGACCCATAGGAAGGTGACCACTGAACCTTGCTTGGTGAAATGGTCCTTCAGGTTCCTGCTTTGCAGAGGAAACTGCCAGACATTCTACAAGACACAGAGAGAAATGACTGAGAGACTCTAGACCTGTGGGCTGAAGACAGATGCCCCAACTTTACAGAGGAACTTTGGATGACTGTCCAGGCTGTCAGCTGTCTCTGTCTACTCTCACAGGACTCACAAAAGTTGCTTGCGTCCTTCTCCCATTTCTCAGGTAATATTATATCCTTTTGAGGTCTTTGATGTAATTGAAGACTAGATAATTATAATTTCCTTAGTTATGATAGAAGATAAGTTAGATATGAAACCTTAGACTCACAAATATAGGGTAGATAGGATATCTTCTTTAATTTTACCAAATACAAATAGACTAGATATTGTAACTGTAATTCTTGCTTGATAATTGTTTTGTTATATGTAATTAAATGTAATTATATGTAATTGTTTTGTTATATGTAATTAAAGTTAAAATCTTCCTTAAAAAAAAAACAGAAAAGGGGAAGTGCTGTGGGATGTCCTTTATGCTGTGAATATATGTTGCTATGATTGATTGATAAAAAAAATTGTGATTGGCCAGTAGCCAGGCAGGAAGTAGAGTGTAGGCAGGACAAGAGAGAGGAGAATGCTGGGTAGAAGGAGGCTGATTCAGGAGATGCTGCCAGCTGCCACCATGTAAGATACTGGTAAGCCACAAGCCAGGTGGCAAAGTATAGATTTATAGAAATGGGTTAATTTAAGATATAAGAACTAGATAGCAAGAAGTCTGCCATGGCCATACAGTTTATAAATAATATAAGCATCTCTGTGTGTTTACTTGGCTGTGGGACTGGAAGGTGAGAGAGATTTGTCCTGACCATGGGCCAAGCAGGACCAGGAAAACTTCAGCTACAAAAGTGAAGTCTGCTCTGATAGACTTAATGTCCACATATGAAAAGACACTAGAGAGTTCCCTGATACCAAGTCACATACATCCTGGAATAGATGCGTGATGACACAGCAAGAGAGTGAATTTACAACTCAGGTAAGAGTCTCTAATCAGATACAAAACTGTCCAAAACCTTGATAGTCAACTTCTAGTTTCCACAGTTTACAAAAAATAAGTGTTTAATGTTTCAGTCAATCAGCTTGTTTATTATTCTGTCACAACCTCTATCACTTAATAAAATCTTCTATCAGGATGATTTTAGAGTAGAAAATATCACATATAGCAATTTTGTAACAGTATGATTATCTACCATATTATATTCCCAAATATGCTTTTTTTCTTGTCTACCTCCCACTGCAAGAATTAAAGTTTCAGTCCAATTTGTCAGTCTATTTGTTATCTATGGTAAAGTATCTGGTCTTGTTGTGGCCCTTGAAGTACAAAGATAATCCTGCTGGGACAGGAACAGATGATAACTATTATTCCTACTGGCACAGTGCTCAGTAGAAACAGTTCATGTGGAGAGACAACACCACCAAGCAAAATGTAGTTGATCAAAATGATCCAAAGGCTGGAGTCCTTTCTGTCTTTTCCAAAGTACTGAGGGCACATTTGGATTGCGTGCTCTCAAATGCCCAGAGCCATAAACATCCTTACAGTTTAATCAATTATCTCTCAGGTTGTGTATCACTAACCACTAAAAGCATCCTAAAAGAATCAAGCAGTAAATGCATTACTGCAGGGATCTATCATGTGTCATCTAATAGTGTCTGCTCTCGTATGTGGTAACTCAGGAAGAAATTAGAATTTAGGTTTCATCATCTGAGGTTGCCAGTGAATTAGACATCAGCTACTTTCACACTCTGAGACTTTTAAACTTCCCATTCCTGTTCTCTTCAGGGACATCACATTCTTATGAGCCTTTTAAATTAGTTTGTCAGAAAACTCATCTCACACAAGTGGATACTAATCTCCTTGTCAATAGGTACATAGAAAACCAAATGCAAATACATCATGCCTCTGTGTGTCCTGTCACTATTGTGCTGACTCTCACAACAGAATTTACTACTTCAGTTCCTATTGGTTGTTTCATTCTTCACCTGAGGAAAAAAGTAAAATGAGAACAACTGTTAATCTAAATTACAAGGAAATATGCTGGAAGAAAGAGGGTAAGTTTTGCCTCGGATTTAAGATCTAACTCAATACCCATGTAGGCATCTTCAGTTTAATAAAAGATAAGTTACTTTAGAAGAAAGAATAAAAGAATTACACAAAATTCCCCAACACATGAAAATTGCTGGTCTTAGTAGCCATTCTTTTGTACTCCTAGTTCTTAGAATTCATAAGAAAGCTATAAGGAATTTTTTCCTCCTGTCCTCTCATACTTTTAGATTTAGCATATGTAGTCACAATATATAGCTGTTTATTTTTATGGCTATTTAGCTATGTATTCTGTAACCATAAATCAGCAGGTCCATCATCTTATAGGATTTGAGCATAATTAATAATTATTTTGGCATAACTAAGATTATTCCTTACACTAAATACAATAGTTTATTCAATTATTATAACTGTTGGATGTCATATCACATGTGCCTAACAGATTAAAAAATTGAAATTTTTAAAGGTTTATTTTTAAGGTCAGACAGTTATTAAATAGTAAGAGTAAAGAATGATCTTATTCAGCTTTGACCAATCAGTATTTTTATTAAATATTTTCATTTATTCTTTGAAACTCTGATAGAATATTCTTTGAAAATTCCATGAATCTTCCCAAATTCTCTTCTACATTCCTTGCCACCCAGTTCATGTTCTTTCTTACTCTTAAGAAAAGAAGCAACAGAACATAGAGTCCATTAGTCCATTTCATGTTGGCTGACCACTCCAGAGCATGAGGCCTGCTCTGGAGTGTGATTGATATACACAGTTAAAAAAAATGCCCTCTCCAAGCAGCACCAACTGTCAGTAGCTACTTAGATAGGAGTGAGAAATCATGCCCTTTTCCCCTCTCACTTCAGAATTTCATCTAGTTTGAGCCTGTACATGCCATTTGTATGACTTTGTGAGTTAGTATGTGAATGTACCCTATTGTGTCTGGAAAACAGGGTTTTCTTGAAATTTTCTATCAATTCTACCTCTTACAATCTTTCCACCATCTCTTCTGCATAGATCTCTGAGCTTGGAGAGAGAGCTGTGATGTCTCCATCAAATTTATGGCTTAACAGTCCAAAGGCTCTTATTCTCTGAAAGTTGATCAGTTGTGGGTTCTCTGTTAATTACTTTCTACTGAAAGAAGATTCTTTGATAAGTGTTGAGTGATGCACTGATCTATGAATACAACCATATGTATGTAATTAGGTATCATTCCATTGTTATGTCCATTTTGAAAAATGATACTAGTAGGTTTCCCCCCTAGAGTCCATGACCTACCTGGTCTGAGGTTCTTGTCCTCATTCACACAGTCACATATGAGTTCCATCTCTTGAAATGAGTCTTAAACCAATAAAATACATTTGGTTACTCTCATAACGTATGTGCCACAATTGCACCCATGGGCACATCTTTCTGGGTAGATTATTATTGTAACTTGAAGGGTTCATAGATGGGTGGGATTGATGACCACTTTTCACTTCCAGTATCAGGTATATCATCTTCAAGAACTATGAGTTTTAGCCAGTATGGGTGAAGCTTCAGCACAATTTTAACTAGTTTTCAAGCCCAACTCTTTTATTCATCTTTTTCACAACACAGAACCAAAGACAGTAGTCTCTCACAGATATTCATATTTTATTTTTTCTGATGAAGAAATTGATAACAATCATCAAGCTAGAGATTAGGTTGGTTTTTTATCACATTTATGAGTATCTATTTACATAAAACTTTTAAACTTTTTAAAAATTTAAACAAGTTTTATAGAAAGTTGAGAAGGTCTGTTTGGTGAGGAACTCCTGTAACTGAACACTCAAGAGACTGAACCAAATCATGTGTTGGAGGAATCTGAGATACACAGCCAACTCCATTTAAAAAACTGAACACAAAAATGAGGTGGAGAATTTAGATATTGGTTTTAAGACTTAAGTTTCTATTTTTCATCAGAATATGTTACTTTCATAGTAGTTTTAGATTGTAGCCATTCAAAATAAAATGCTTGTTCACTTTAAATTGAAATCTATGAATTAAATTATTCATTTGTGTGCGTTGTAGCTAATCTACAAGTAAATTATTGAAAATAGCATATGGATATACTTACAGACATTGTAAATGTTAAAACAATGAGGTGTCAATCACTCACATATATTGGATGACCTTCTGGCATTACATGCAGCTTTTAATATTATGGGTATTGTATATAATGAAATGGCCTAGAACAAATGATGATATTCACAATGTTTAATTGGAATTTGCACCTGAAATCTATTAAATTCTATGCTAAAATTTTACCTGCATACTCAGGACCCCACTAGTCATATTTTCCTTTGCCTGATGAGATTTTGTTCTTTCACATATCCTAAGCAAGACATCATAGCATACGGCTTCCACACATTAGACACTCCTAAGTTATCAAACATGCTACCCTCTACCATGAACACTTAGCCAAAGTGTGAAGAATGACAAATCTAAGTGAAGGTCACCTAGACATTCAGATTTTTATGAGCGCTAACTAAGGAGAGAAAACTATTAGAAGTACATTATCCTAATAATCACAAGCAAAGAAAATAACAGGTAACACCTTCTACTTTAAATCTAACGCAGTTTTCTGACACTTGTCCCGAATCATATTTGTTTAATTTTATCTTACATTACGAAGCTTAAATTATGCAGGATAAATGATATACAAATGCAAATAACTAACATAAGTGATACAAAAATTCACCCCAGACTACAGGCAATATACCCTTGGTACAATGTAGAATACTAATGTTGGATTATGGCATTGGAATGCAGGAAATGACATTGAGATATCCATTAACATTCTTAAAGTAAAAAATAACTGCCCCAAGGTGATTAATGATAAGGTAGTTGATTAATTATTTCTCTATGGTCAACTGTAACAATATGTCCACTAAGAAGAAAGCTGTGGGGACAAAAGCTTAGAAAGGTCAAGTCATTCTGCAACTAAGGGGCAGGGGCCTGTTTCTGACAATGTTTGCTATTTCAAAGCAGAAGAATGGCAGGCTCACATCTTAAAATTCTTGCCTCAGGGTTCCGGCTGAATCTCAGGGTCTTTCTGAGCCTGTGCTGAAAGAAGCACTTCTGTCTCAGGGCCCTGGGGTTCAGGTGTCCAAAATATAAACAGACATTGTGTGAGCTGCTGAATTAAAAGTCAGTCAAATTTATAAACTTTTCAATCTTTTATACATCACTCAAGCTCAGCACTAGATCTCATGCAGCAAATGCTATAGTGAGAACAGGGGTACAGCACCTACAGGAGAGAATTAATTTAGTTAGAGAACTCTGATCCCTCAGAACTTTGTGAATCAGGCTTTTAAGAAAATAATTCATATTTTTATGCAATTAAAACCTTTACTGACATCCCTATAATTAGAATCATGAATATATAGAGAGAATGAAATGCAGGTTTTGAACAGCGAGGGAATCACATGAATTCACTGATTCATGGAGTCAAAGCCTGGAACTTATTTTTCAGATTATGTTTTGAAAAAGTTAGCCAAGGAAGGGCTGAGGGGCACCATTCTGGATCAAGCTAGATTCATCAAAACTGTTACTCCCAAGAGTTTCTTCACTCAGTGGCTTACTGTTCTGGTTAAACAAAGCAAATATGGATTCAATGTGTGAATTGGTTGGGAAGACCAAAATTCTAGCCCTTATCTAGAAGTGCTAGATAAAAAACTGGAGATCTTCTTGTGTCTCTGTTTCTCATTGCACTTATCATATCAACATAGTGGATGGAAAGACAGTGACACTGAGTAAAAGTTAA
>CABHPQ010171996.1:0-19882 GCA_902168405.1 Peromyscus aztecus | reverse complement strand
GTCTTCAGATGGGTTTGACAGTGACACAATAGGCTACTAGAAATGAGATGTAATTGTGATTTTCAGAGTGAAGATAGAATTGAATACATTTTACAACTGTGAGTATAAGGTTTCTTTCATTAGCTGTCCACAAAGAGACCTGGATCAATATCAAGAATGACTTTATACTGGAAAATGAGAAAAACTGGAAAATGTTGAAGAGCTGTTCTAAATAGCTCAGTAAGAGCAGAGGTTTATGGGATATTCAGTGGGAAGATGTCTGATTGAGATTCCAAATCCATACTGTATTTTGCGTGTTTTTTCTCAAATTCCTAAGAGAAATAAACGGAGCAGATATTCTTAGGAAATATAATTACTTTCCACATTCTGAAGAATAGTTTTGAAAGAATAGTCAAATGGAAGTTACTGATGATATTTTCCATGTTAAACAATGATGTATCCTTGGGAAATTTAAAAAAAAATAGTATTTCAACAACCTCTTTCTGCAAAGAAAAATCCAAGTAGACAGCTATACATTTCTGGGTCATTCCTACTTAAATGTTTAATTTGACCGTTAACATCCTGATGAGTCCCAGCAAAGGGTGCAACTTTTGAAATGTAATAAGTAGTAAGCACTTCCACCCATAGTCATCATTTCTGATATAATTGCCTTGATGAAATAAAGTAATATAGTTGCTGCTTATTGGTATCCACCACAAAATTGTTACCTTTACTCAATTTATATATATATATACATATATATATATACACATGTATAAACAAAGCAGAAGTTGGTCAACATTACACTTCAGGGGAGTGACTGAGTTCTAGTGCCTGGAGGCACATGGAGATGATTACAAGGAGTGAAAAGCTGGTCATTTTTGTTCTGCCACAACTTGATGTTTGGAAAGCTCCTTGGGTTTCTAAGTCCTTAAGCTTTCCTTACAATGCACCTCTACCGAGTAAAGTAAAGGTCCATGAAATTTGAATGGGTCCCAGACCACATGTAAGCAATGCTAGACAATGCCTTGCAGCTCATTTGAGGACAATGGCTCCCAGGCAAGTGCAATGGTTCCCCGAAGTGTCTGCAGCACAGACAGAGTCTTGGAAAGTGGCTTTCTCAACAATTGAAGAGTAACATCCTAAAGCCAGTAGAATAGCCATCCCATTGGTACTCTACCTCAGAAGAGTATTTCTTGATAGACTGTTGGATTACCAAGACTGTTTAACAAACAACTATGTGAGGTTAAATATCATTTTCACCATCCCTTAGTTTAAGACATTGTTATGAACGATATGCTGATTTTCTGAACTGTTTTCCACATGCCATTTCTTTGATAGCCAGGATATTTTCTTAAGTTCAGGAATGAAATATGGATGAAAATCCTATTTTCTGTTGTCACTAAAATAAACCTCATCTTTACTACTTTATGTTCACCTTTCATAAGACACATAAAAGACTTCTATTATGTCAGATGTTGAGAGGAAGTTGAGATATTTTACATTAGATTAGCCAACAAAAATAATTAAACTCATTAAAAATGTATCTTCTGTTATTACAGACAGAACAAAAGAACACAGTATTGAAAAGCCATGCCCTCAAAATATATGCACAAGTCTCATATAATGAGTTATATTTATAAATACACACACATATACATGTATAAACATATACCTATACACTAGTAAAAGCAATTATAGAAAAAAGAGATAATAAATTTGAAAGTGAGCGAGGAAGGTTGTATGGGAGAGTTTGGAGGTGGAAAGGAAATGGAGAAATGCAATTATTTTGGTGTGCAGAAAGGCCTGGTGCTGGACAAGTAGCTGAGAGTCCTACATCTTAACTCAAACAATACAAGAATTTATCTGTCTCACTGGGCATGGCTTGAAACTACATGAGACCTCAAAGCCCACCTCTCTAGTGGCACACTTCCTCCAGCATCACCACACCTACTCCAACAAAGCCACACTTCCTAATAGTGACCCTCCCAATTAGCTTATGGAGGCTAATTACATTTAAACTACCACACAGGTGATTCTTTTTATCCGCCATATTAAATAGTTAACAAAAATAGCGTCTCATCAAACTTAAGCTTTTGAGAATACAAAGATATAGAATAATTAAATCAGATTTATTCAGAAGAAAACAGACTGAAGAAGGAAAACATGAGTTCCTTAGCCTGTTGTTTCCTGAATTCTCTTATATTTTCTCATGATTATCTTTAGTTCATTCAGTCTGTAATTCTTTTGACGTACAAATTAATTTATTTGTATTAGGTAGAAATGTTTGAGGTTTTTACAAGAAATCCAGTTCTAGCTTATATATTAATTTCCTCCCCAATGTCATGACAGTAGAAGGGCTATCCATGCAATAAACTAACAATTTCAATTTATATGGGTTTGAGACTTCATTTAACATTTAGTGTCTGTGATAGTTAATATTTGTTGTCAACATGACATCTGAGAAGAGGGAACATTAATTGAAGAATATTCTTGACTAGATTGACCTGTGAGTAAGTATGTGGATCATTTTCCTGATTCTTAATTGATATAGGAGGGCCTAGCTCACAGTGCACATTACTATCCCAGGATAGATGGGCATGACTATATACGAAAGATATCTGAACGTAGTCAGGAAGAAAATCAGTAAGCAGCATTCCTCCATGGTCTCTGCTTCCATGCTTGCTTACAGGTTCTTACTTTGAACTCCTTTCCTGGCTTCCTTTGATGGTGAACTACAAACTGTAACTCAAAATAAGCCCTCCATCCTCAAGTTGGTTTGATCAGTATTTTCTGAACGCAACAAAAAGCAAACTAGAACGGGGCCCAAATGTACATTTCTAAATAAGTTAGCCTTCATATCTAGTTTTACTATCTTATTCAATAAACATATATTAAAAACAAAACCGTGCAATTTTTAGACTGAATCTTTTTCTCTCTGATTTTTTTGTTTGTTTGTTTGTAGGCAAGAAGTCATCACAGGTAAAACTGAAGAACAACATAAACTTTCATGTCGTGAACCTTGTGATGAGACCATGCAGAAAGACAGTGTCTAATAAAGTGAACCTGTTATCCCGTCAAAAGAATTCAAATCTGAAAGGTGGGAGAAATTGAAACAATGTGGTTGTAGATCAGGCCCTACTTATCCATTTTTTTATGGGAGTGGTGGTGAATGAATGTTATCAATCCAATGCATTATTCTTCTTGTTTGAAAGTTTTCTCTAATTATTTAGCAGGTATAGACTTATTGATATCCAACAATATGATTTCAGGTACTCTATTGAAATGAAGGGGTCAATTAAAGAAACCTTATTTTGAAAAGGAGCAAACATTAAATGCTTCCGTGGAATGCCTGAACTTCAGAAGCTGCAGCAAATGGCAGCTGAGTGCTGCTGAGGGTAGAGCTATTTTCCTTTCTGCATTATCATCAGAAATTTCAGTAATCAGAAAAAAGAATAATTATCAAATAGTCTATGACTTAGTTCTTTTTATGGTGCTTTAGAACTGTTAATATGATACAAAATGACCAGATAGATACCATTACACTCCTACAATTTGAAGTGATATTATTAGTAGTATTTTAATATTTTTAAAAGTACTTCCTTTTATACTACATAATGAAGCATGCATGATAATTTCATATGGTAATATCTGTGATGCCCTTACTCCATGTAATACAACAGATTTGTATTTTTTCTTTTTTTCTGGTCATATGAACACACATGTACTATTCACCCACATTTTAGAGCCCATAAAAAGCCCTAAATTAAGAAAGATATAGGAGCATGCATTGCATTTTGATAATAATTTGTTGAATTAGCAAATGGACAATAAATTGCCAGCAATTTAGGATAAAATACCAAAGATCATGTTACACCTTCTCAAACTGTATGATTACCACATTTCTTCAAGAACTGCATAAAAATATAAACACATTTTATTTCAGGTCAAATAATGTTTCATAAAACTTGACCTAGAAATAGTATTTTAGGCTTGTTAGATTCATTTTCTCTTGCACTTTAAGTTATGAATGTAAAAGAACAGTAGATAATTTGTTGAATTATGTCAAATTCAACATGTGTATCTTTTTCAAGATATACTTTTTCAAGTGTAAACTCTTAAACAAAATGTAAAGACAGGAAAGTTTGAGTCAGTAAAGATGTTAGTGGCTACTCCAAAAACTGATGGCATACAACAGAAGATAAACACAGTGTCTACTTCCTGTCTCCTACGAGACACCATTGCTCTTAGAAACATTTCCTTTCAGTGTTGTTGGTACAGTAACATAGGCTGAAATCTTAGAAATCTTCCCTTAGCTCTACATCACCAGTTATCACAAACCACCAACTTCAGTTTCCACCTCCTGGGGTAGTAGTCTGCAGAATTGATTGCTTTGCAACACTTCTTCTAACTGTAGCTTGCCTCTATGTTTTGCGAGCTCAGACGACAGGTGGAAATGTGAGTGCACTGTTCAAACATGATGAGAAAAGTAAGTCAGGAAGGTGGAATTGCCATCTGCAAGACAATTATACTTGGGTAGCAAGTTACAAATGTAACATTTAAAATTAAAATGGGAAAATTCCCAAGAAAACATAACTTCTCTACTTTTTAAAAATAATGTATAGATGTACTTGAGAGTTACAATTAAATAATCTAGTCACATCAGCAATGAACCATTTTTATTCTATCTTCTAGAATTTCTCTTACTGGATGTTTTTGTTTAAATTGTACCTAATCTCCCTCCATCCTATAAACCAATACTATACAACAAAGAAATTATGTCATAATTTACTGAATGTTACCAAGATTTCCACTTCAATGTGTTTCATGGTAATATGATAATTTTCAAAAGAAATGAAAATAGCTCATCTTCAATAGAACTGAAGCTGTTGCTGATGTAGCAATATGTACAGGTTATATCATGCTTCTATTCATACTTGAGGATAATATCTTCAGTAATTTGCACATGTCATCCAGTTAACATAACAAAGTAGTGGAGGAATTCAAGCACAGTAACAGAAGTAAAATGTTTTGATTGACTGGTACATTATAACTTTTATTACATACTGTGGACCCAGGATGTTATAATAATTGGTCTGTCAAGTCAATTGTTACTATTCATTAAAAATGAATATATGGGAGCAATTAATCTCACAACTTTAGCTTCATTAGGAAATTCTGCTTTTGTAGTTCGTAGCAGCTCAGTGTCTTAATCTAAAGAATGTATAATTTCCTAATTGAAGGTTTCCCCTTCATTATTTTGATTTTGTCCTCAAGCAGAGAAAATGTAAGCTTATGTAAGACGTATATAAAAATTCCAAGTTATTTCTAATTTCTCTTTGGAAATTCATTATATATACAAGAGTGTTTTTCTTGCTCTGTTTCTTTTACAAGGCTGTAGATTCAGAATGTCACATGCCTTGAAAATAAATCATGTTTCTGAAAATGCTGATAGTCACAAAAATAGCTTTGACTCAGAGCTTTTCTATATAACCTCTGAAAATATTGAAAAAGATCGGAAGCCTGAGTTGATTTTTTTGTTACATAGGCAGGTCATAACAGTGGTAAGTATGGTACTTTCAATGTAATTGAACTCCTAGAGCTCATAGGAAGTACCACTATTAGGAAGTGTGGCTTTGTTAGATAGGTGTGGCCTTGTTGGAGGATGTATGTCACTGTAGGTGTGGGCTTTGAGGGCTCACATATGCCCAAGTAACACCCAATGCCTCAGTCCATTTCCTGTTGCCTTCTGATCAAGATGTAGTCAGCATCCTCTCTGTCTGCACAGCACCATGCTCCCTGCCATGATGATAATGGACTGAACCTTTGAAATTGTAAGCTGCCACTTCAATTAAATGTTTTCCTTTACGAGAGTTCTCATGGTCATGGTGTCTCTTCATAGCAATAGAAACCCTAAATAAGAAGTTGGTACCAGGGATTGGGGTATTCCTGTGTGTGGTGGTTTGAAAAAAATGGCACCCAAAGAGAGTGGCACTATTAGGAGTTGTAGCATTTCTCAAGGAAGTGTATTACTTTGTGGGTAGGCTTTGAGGTCTCTTTTGCTCAAGCTTCCCTCATTGTGACTGTCCAGTTGACTTCCTGTTACCTGATTGATGTGGAACTCTCAGCTCCTCCAGGACATCTACCTGCATGCCACCATCTTCCTGCCATAATGATAGTGGCCTAAACTTCTGAAATTGTAAGTGAGTCCCCTCAATGAAATGTTTTATTTATCAGTTACCATGGTCATGGTGTCTCTTCACAGCAATAAAAACCCTAACTAAGACACTGTGATAGACCTGACCATGACTTTGTTTGAAGGAATATGTACCTTGGGACTGTGGATTAGAGAAGCAGTTGAATGAGTTAAGTGCTACTTAGTGGATCATACTTGTAGAAGCATGGAAAACAGTGGTGTTGAGAGTTATTTAAACTGTGTGTGTGGGGGGGGTGCTGGTTCAAAAGGTTTCAGAGGAAAAGAATTTTAGTATGTTGCCTAGAAATCATTCTTGTGATGTTATGGAGAAGAATGTGGCTGCTTTTTCCTCTCGTCTGAAAAGTTTGCCTGAGGCTGAAATGAAGAGTTTTGGATTAAATCCCTTGGCAGAAAAAAAAATCACAAAACAGCCTAGTTTTGATGCTGTTGACTGGTTACTATTGTTAACTCTACTGAAGATAAATAATGAAAATGAGCAAGCTGAGCAAGAAAAAATATTTGAAGAGAAACGGGGTACCAGAAAGTGGAATATAGCTAAATTCTGTGATCAAAGAGGTAAATAGATTAAGAAATGGAATAAAGGGAGAGATGACCTCGGGGCAAGACCCCACCAAGCTAAGATTCCATCTTGTGGAAAGAAATTAAAGAAAGTTTAGAGCCATGTGTGGTGGTACACACCTTTAATCCCAACCCTGGCAAGGTAAAGGCTGGTGGATCTCTGAGTTTGAGGTCAGCCTGGTCTACAAAACAAGTTCAAGGATAGTCAAACTTAGGCTGTAAAGGTAACAATCAAAATTAGAAGATTGGTGAAGATATAATTGAACAAGAGGGCCATGTTCCAGTCCCAGCTAGCAGCAGCCCTTGGCAGCTTCAATTATGAGGTTCTGGCTTTGGAGTTAAGGATAGAAGAAACAGGTTATAAAATTTGACCCTGCATCTAAGGAAAGCTTCTGAGGCCAAACATGTGTCAGGGGTGTCCATGAATGGAGGAATAGAGAGCCCATTTTGTCAAGATGTGAAGTTGAAGCCTTGGAGATTCCAAGATGCTACAAATGCTAGTTGTAGCATACCTGATGAGGTAAGCTGCTAACAGGGAGTAATCCCAGCCAAAGAGAAAGAAGTGTGTTGCAGTCAACAAAGCTGAATGGAGTTGGAAATCTAATGAACATTTTGACATCAGATATGGAGATGCATAGTTTAGAGTTTCCCAACTGGTTTTCAGACTTGCTTTGGTCCAGTATCTCCTCCCTGTGCCTCCTTCCCAAAAATTTGGAATGGTAATGTATATCCTGTGCTATTATACGTTGGAAGCATGTGATCTGCTTTTTTATTTTGATTTTGTGGAGAATTACATTTAAGAGATGATGGCATGAATCTCAAAAGATACATCGAACTTCGGACTTTAAAACACTGTTGAGACTTTGATAGACTATGGAGTTGTTTTTTTTTTTTTTTTTTTTTTTTTTGAGACAGGGTTTCTCTGTGTAGCTTTGCGCCTTTCCTAGAACTCACTTTGGAGACCAGGTTGGCCTTGAACTCACAGAGATCTGCCTGCCTCTGCCTCCCGAGTGCTGGGATTAAAGGCGTGTGCCACAACCAGGGATTGTTGAAGTGAGACTAAATACATTTTGCCTTATAATATTGTTACAAACTTTTGGAGGCCAGGGAGTTTAATATGGTAGTTTGAGTGTAATTGCCCCCTTAAAGCTCATAGGGAATGCCACTATTAGGAAGTGTGGCTTTGTTTGGCTAGGTATAGCCTTGTTGGAGGAAGCATGTCACTGTGGGGGTGGGATTTGAGGTTTCATATATGCCCAAGTAACACTCAGTGCCTGAGTCCATTTCCTGTAATCTTCTGGTCACGATATAGTCAGTATCAGGTCTGCCTGCACACCACTATGCTCTCTGCCATTATGATAATGACTGAACCTCTGAAATTGTAAGCTGACATTTCAATGAAATGTTTTTCTTTATAAGAGTTGTCATGCTCATGGTGTTTCTTCACAACAATTGAAAACCTAACTAAGATAATAAGAAAGACTTACCTGGTAGTTTCCCTTCCCAACTTGCCTTGTAGATTGTCCAGCTAACTGATAATGGAGACTGAAAGCCAGCAAGTGAAAGGTAGAACCCAAATCATGGCAGAAGTGTTAGATTTATTTTCTACCTCTCATTAAGATAAATACAAAATACAGTAACATTTAAAAGTCAAGTCCTGCTTATTTTTTCACTGACAAATATTTTCATAAATTGGAAATTAAAAATAAAAGGAAGTCTATGAACCTTAATCTAGTAACACAAGAATATAATATGAAAGGTGGAACATTTATCAATCCCTTCACCTTTACTCAACTTTAAAATATAAAATCCTACTGAGGAAATGTCATAGTTTCCTTGAGAATTAGATAGAACATTCACTGTTACTTCTAGAAATCTGAGATGAGAGCAAATGCTGTTTATAAGTATGCATGTGAAATAACACCAAAGAGGATGTTCATAGACTAAACAGTAGACTAAACAGTAGACTAAACAGGCATATAACTGGAGACATGTTCCTCACTTCTTCATAGTTTGAGAGCAGAGGAATAACAAAATATGAACTTCATGCCTATGCACTGTTGTTTGAAGGTTGTGTTCCTAAACTCAGAGACATTTAATCCCCAAAGCCTTATTTAATGACATTTATAGAAAATTTAATCTGACAATAGTAATCTAAGGTAAGGCTCTATGTAAGTGACTAGATTAGAATAGGTCCTTTAGGGAGAAACTCCTAACACCTAATCTAGATGGGTTCATAAGGAACAAGAAGAAAGGACAAAAACATGGAAAGACTCACATGTTCCTGACATGATAAGATGCAGCAGCAAGAGCTTCATACCAGAGTCTCTAGAGTACTATTCTAATTTTCAGTGTGCTAATCTGTAAGATAAATAAAGCTCTTTTTGCTATAATGTAAGTTTATTATTTTGTTATAGTCATAAACAATAGACTAACGTAATATGATTTAGTTTGTGTGGACTATTATAAAAAGAGTTTGTTTGCAAACATGTCTGGAGTTCAGATATCCAAGAAGAAGATGATGTTTTGGGATGTCTTTCTATACACTGTGAATATGTGTTGCTATGATTGGTTAATAAAGGAGCTGCTCTGGCCTATGGTGAATCAGGTTATAGCCAGACAGGAAATCTAAGAGAGAGAGAGAAGAAGAAAGGCAGAGGCATAGATTCCAGTTGCTGCCAGGAGAAGCAAAATGTGAAAATACTAATCCATGACCACGTGGCAGCTTATGATGTAATAGAAATGGGTAAATTTAAGGTATAAGAGCTAGCTAGCAAGAAGCTTGAGCCATGGGCCATCCAGTTTATAATTGATATAAGCCTCTGCGTGTTTACTTGGGTCTGAGTGGCTGCAGGACTGGGTGGGACAAAAGAAAACTTCCAGCTACAAGATCACAGCAGCTTTTGTTTCTTATGATGTTGGCAAAAGTTTCTGTCCCACCAGCAGCTACCAAGTAAATACACTGAGGCTTATATTAATTACAAATTCTTGGTCAATAGCTCAGGCTTGTTACTAGCTAACTCTTACATTTAAATTAACCCATATTTCTTATCTTGCCGGGTGGTTTGGTACCTTTTCTCAGTATAGCATGTACATCTATTTTCTCTCTGCATCTGCTGGCAACTCCCCAGACTCGCTCTTGCTCTTCCCATAATTCTACTAGTCTGGCTCTCCAGCTTAATCTCTTTCTATAACAGCTATAGGCTAGTCAGTTCTTCATTAACCAATGAGAGCAATATATATTTACAGTGTACAGAAGGTTTATTTCACAGCATTAGGATATCACTACATTTGACTGATACGTAGGTCACTTTCTTCTTTATGTACCACTACACAGTCTTCTGTCAATGAGTATATGGTTGTATCTGTGGATATATGTTCACATTCTCATGTTATATAAATGATTTGGATTTGATTTGAAAAAAGTTGTGTCATTTTATCTAAATTCCTCTTTTAAATGCCCCAAATATAATATTTATATATAAAAACAGTGGTTTAGGGCTTCAAAAAAGATATTTCAAGGGAGCAAAATATAGTCTATGATAAAACATCTACAAAGGTTAAATGATAGCACACAAATTTTCAAAGAATGACTGAGAATCCAACAAACAAAGCATAGGAATTATAATACACAATGTGTCTTTCATAGGGTAGACAATGAATAAAACTTAATTCCTGTAATTATGCTTATAAATGTATCATCTAACTATAGAATCCTTGATTGAAGTTTATATGTTAGTGAGAGTATGGCCTAAGGCACAGATTAGAACAGTTAGGGGTGATATTCTAGATATTTCAGTGAAAATACACACTAAACATACTATGAATAAATAAATTCAATACATATACATAAACACACACATCAAACATATTGTATCAGTTGGTTTTAAAGAGATAATTTGTATTTTTCTCACTGTTCTAAATCTGATTACATTTTGTATCTATAGTCCAGTACAAAAGCACAAACTTGGGTAGTGATGACAGTGTTCTGTGTGCTGTACAGAGTGGTTGATACTATGTCTTTATTGAGCTCTTATAATACAGATATGGTAGTGCAGCAAGGAACAAAACTTTTTCTGAGACATGTTCTCACTTTGCATCCCTATAGCTCTGGCCAACCTGGAATTTTCTATGTAAACCAGACTGCACTCAAATGCTGAGACCACTTGGCTCCACATCACAAGTATCTGGAATAATTGTATATACTACCATGGCAATCGAGTAACAAATTTTTAAGTTTAATTTAATCCTACTTTAATAGCCATATATGGTTATTAGCTACCATATTAAAACATGTGGCTACTCATCTTGTTCCTCCAGTTTAATTTGTGGATGAAACAAACTGTATTTCATAGAGTCCAATATTTTGCCATGATTGGGCTTTATTTAGAAATAAAGATCATTACTTTATCCAAGCAAATATCTTATATTGATAGATATTTTTAATACAACTGAGAATTAGCTCGTTGTTCAGACACCCAATTGCTGAATCTAGGCCCTGGTGTATGTCAATATGTGGAAGTAATGTGTAACAGCTAACTTAACAAAGTTGAACATATGAACCTATGGAGGATGGCACCACAGGGAAGTAACAGATGCCTAGCTTGCTTCTATCGAAATTTGTGAAGTTTCTATGTTTCAAGTTTCCACATAGAAACAGATCCATAGCACAATGGCTGCCCCTGAATCTACTGTTGTTTGAGCCAATAATTGCAGTTCTGCAATTACTGGTTACTGGCTTGCTTCTCTGGCAGCAGCCAATGGGACATTTAGGTCCTGCTAGATCTACCTCTTGCCCCTGCCAGCAAATGTAGTTTTAACTAAATGCCATTCTATTTAACAATAAGACTTGGGAGTCAGAGACTGGGGTGAAAACTTACTAGCTCAGAGAGGTTGAGCAGCAACAACATGACTTTTACTCTTCTCCCATGTCCCCAAAAGAGAGCTTTCTTCCACTCTGCCAAACCAAAAAACTGTCACACTCAAAGTCCATCCCTACTACTTCCTATGCACCCCTCTATCCATCTTCCAGATGCCCTCTGACCCTCTATGACTACTTTTTGTCTTTTAGCTACTAGCTCGGCCTCCTGACCCAAGGTTGATTTCATTTAATTAACACAAATGCAAACTCAGGGTTCACAGTATTATCACATATCCCACAACAGATGTCTGTATTTTTCATGCCAGAGGTGGTTTCCTGCTTCCTCTAACATCTGTCTCTTCTATTATTATCCATTTACTTATAACCAACAACATATTTAAATATACTGTAATGCTGTCCTTAACATGGGTGTGAATATTTAACATCTAATGAGGTAAAATTTGTACCTCATTATTCATTTATTATATTTTCTAAATACATTTAAGAACAGTGTTGAATAATGTATTAGTTAAATGTTACATTGGTATACAACTACTGTGATGGGATTCCATTATCATATATTGCAGTTTGATAGATTGTTTTCCCATGAAGATATTCATATCAACTTCTAAAAAGAAATTGACATCCTTATATCCAGTTGATACATCTCACCAAATTCTGATCACAAAACTATTTCCTAAAAGCAAGAGTACATCCTTATGAACCTCATGACTTTGATTGCAAACACTTTTCCAGAGACACTGATTTATTTTTCTCTGAAACATAAGGGTTTTCTGCTATTATGATATAGTCATATTGTTTTAGTTTCTTTACTTGCTTACCATAAAAAAACTGTAAGATTATACTAAATTTTATATAGTTGCTGAATTATACATGTTATATACTGCCTGTTTTCCATGTAGTAGATTGTATTCTAGAATCCCTGGTATAGCAACTTATAATTGCATTGCTGAGATAAAACTTATTTGGTCATATATAATATAATCAGCATATATAGAAAATAGAATAACTAGCTTTGATCTGAAATGTTCAGTCATTTAATTTGGATATTGAAATTATAGTCATAAACAGATTATGTTGTCTTTACTTTCCTTCTATTTTTAAACTTTACTAATCTGAGCACTTGTGTCATTCATGTGTTATTAACATTAGGTGATAAATGTGTGAATTGATTGCATTTACATGCACCACCATATAATTAATTATAATTGTCAAAAAATTACAAAAATAAAAATATAGGCATGGAGAGTATAAAGAATTATACACACAGCTAGTGAGTCTATGACATTTCTTGTCTGATAATATCTTTACCAAAGTATCTTTCCAGTCTAGTAACTCAGATGTGAGTTTAAATAGTTTAAAACACCACATTTAAGCCAGATGAGGTGCCTACATCTTTAATCTCATTGCTTGGGAGGCAGATTTGTATGAATTCAAGGACAGCCTGGTTGTCTATAAACTGAATTCCAGGACAACCAGGGCTGTTACAAAGAGAAATTCTTTCTCAAAAACAAATAAACAAAAAATATAAAACACCACATTTTCCTTTAATCAATAGCCAATGTTTAAGGAAATAGTCTTAGAATTCAAAGCCTATAAGTTTTAATGGATTTTAAAATACTTGATATGTTATCATATTTATATCTATGTATATTTCCAATTTCTCATCACCCATCTCCAATTAATACACTTCTCCCATCATGAAGCACAATTAATTATATGTTCTGTAACAGTTTAACTGTGAAGGTAACCTTGGTGGGTTGGAGCTCAGGGACACCACAAAGCCATATCATGCAACAGAGCTCACATGGGAGGTTTATTGGGGGATACAGTTGGTGGCCTCTGAGCAAGAGCAAAAAGAAGAGAGAGGGGGTCAAGAAAGGCTCACCTTTTATAAGGTGATATAGTGCATGTGTTTAGGAAGATCGCTTTACTCAGTGGGTCCAGTAGTCACAGTGTCATCTTGGCAGCTGCTGCTGATGTGTCCTGCTGGGTCCCTGAGGGCAGACCTGGGTAAATGACTGAATGGCCAACATGTTCTCAAAAAAATGATGGAATAAGAATGGGCCAAAATTCAAACACCCTAATTGTCGTGCTAGAAACCCCATCCAGTGACTGAGGGAACTGGATGCAGATATCCACAGTCAGGCCCCGGGTGGAGCTCCGGGAGTCCAATTGGCGAGAAGGAGGAGGGTTTATGTGAGCAAGAGTTGTTGGGACCAGGGATGGATGGAATACAGGGGACAAGTGGCCAAACAAACGGAAACACACGAACTGTGAACCAATGGCTGAGGGGCCCCCAACTGGATCAGGCCCTCTAAATGGGTGAGACAGTTGATTGGCTTGATCTGTTTAGGAGGCATACAGGCAGTTGGACCGGGTCCTGTGCTCAGTACATGAATTGGCTGTTTGAAACCTGGGGCTTAGTAGAGATCCTTGGCTCAGCCTGGGAGGAGGGGACTAGACCTGCCTGGGCTGAGTCCACCAGGTCGATCTCAATCCTTGGGGGAGTCTTTGCCCTGGAGGAGATGGAAATAGGGGGTGGGCCGGGGGGAGGGCGGCGGGGCGGGAGGAGGGAGAACGGGGGAATCTATGGCTGATATGTAAAGTTGAATTATATTGTAAAATAAAATAAAATAAATTCAAAAAAAAAGAATGGGCCAAAATTATATCTAAAGAAAGTGGAGAAAGCATTGTACATAATCCTGAGAAGGGGAGTTGAATTGCTTTGTATGTGGTCTCTGGGTCTTGGTTATCCAAACAGTCTCAGATATGGATTACATATTATAAAGTGGGTGAATCAAATACTGATTAAGATGAATCAGATATTGATTGGTTAATTCATATGATTTGTACCACCATTTACCTAGCATATTTTGCAGTCTAGAATAAAATCAAATCTACTAGCATAAACAAACAAACAAACAAGTAAATAAATAATATAATGACTGACTCCTAATGATATTTGGCTATATTTATAGATCAATGCCGTATTCAGCCATCATTAGAGAAGCTTCCTTCTGCTGGTTTGACTTGTCCAAATTCAGTGTGATGATTTCTGTTTTAACTTACTGTATTTTATTTTCTTAGGAAAGTATCTAAAAATATAAAATAAAATATTTTTTTTAAAAAAAGAATTTGCTTTGTATTTATTATAAATCAGGTAAAATAGGGAAATATCAGGACCTGGTGTCATAGCAGGAGAGTATACGGGATGAACTGACCAGATACTAACTTACTTGAACAAAGATGACTATCTCCCACAAATATCATGAATTATAAGTCTATAAATTACTAGAGATTCAAGAAGAATCTTAGCGCAATTGTGGATATCTATAGCCTGTACATTGGGGCAATACTATAAATTTTAAGACTCAATGAGACCTGGGACTAAATAGAACACAGCATATTTGTTCCCAGAATTTCAGAGCGTCTGTGTTATTAATGGCTAGTTACCAAAAGAATAAATCCCACAGACAACCATGGCTGAAATATGACTATAATGACTAGACATATGGATGTGAACAAACATAAAAACAGATAATTCCTACAGGAGGAATAGCCTAAGCATTCAGAGTTGTTTGGGTGCTATACCCAACCCATAGCATTCAACCCATAGCAGGGTACTTGTAGATTCTTTGTAACTTTGGGGTTAACAGATGCTATCATTGTTTCTGGTTTTGTGAATCCTGTTTGACCTCAGAAATGGAGTGATGTTGAGCTTTCAGAAAAGATAAGTAGAAATGAGTGTGAAGAACTTGGTGTGGTGGTAAGGGGCCCACAATTAATATTTCAGTAGCTATGCTTCTAGAAAAAGACTTGTTCAATGCAAAAACATTTGAAAGGATGTATGAGGCCTTGGTAGCTCTATTCTTAATTACTAGATAAACATCCTTGAGGTATTTATTTGTTTGACATAAAAGTCATACATGTTCAGGTGTATTTTCTACAGCAGATTAAATTTGATACATAATACAGCAACAAATGTGTGGTGGTATTGTGTTCCCCGAAATATTGTGCACGCTAATAAACTTATCTGGGGTCAGAGAACAGAACAGCCACAATTTTAAACATAGAGGATAGGCAGTGGTAGCACATGCCTTTAATCCTAGTATTCCAGAGTCAGATCTACCAGGATCTCTGTGTGTTCAAGGATACAGGCAAGCATGGTGACTCACATCTTTAACCCTAGAAAGCAAGCCTTTAATCCCAGGGAGTGATGGCAGAAAGCAGAAAGGTATATAAGGCATGAAGACCAGAAACTAGAAGCTTTTAGCTGGTTAATCTTTAGGCTTTCAAGACGCAGTTCAGCTGAAATCCATTCGGATATGGGAACACAGAGGCTTCCAGTCTGAGGAAACAGGATCAGCTGAGGAACTGGTGAGGTAAGGCAGCTGTGGCTTGTTCTCTCTCTCTCTCTCTCTCTCTCTCTCTCTCTCTCTCTTTCTTTCTTTCTTTTGGTTTTTCGAGACAGGGTTTCCCTGTGTAGCTTTGCACCTTTCCTGGAACTCACTTAGTAGCCCAGGCTGGCCTCGAACTCACAGAGATACGCCGGGCTCTGCCTCCCAACTGCTGGGATTAAAGGCATGTGCCACCACCACCTGGCTGTTCTGTCTCTCTTATCTTCCAGTATTCACCCCAATACCTGGCTCCCAGGTTTGATTTTCTTTTCTTTTTTTTTCTGTTTTTTGTTTTTTGAAATTATTTTATTTTATTTTACAATATAATTTAATTTTACGTATCAGCCACGGATTCCCTTGTTCTCCCCCCTCCCGCCCCACTCCCCTTCCCCCTAGTCCAGCCCCCATTCCCATCTCCTCCAGGGCAAAGACTCCCCCAAGGATTGAGATCAACCTGGTGGACTCAGTCCAGGCAGGTCTAGTCCCCTCCTCCCAGGCTGAGCCAAGTGTCTCTGCTAAGCTCCAGGTTTCAAACAGCCAATTCATGCACTGAGCACAGGACCTGGTCCCACTGCCTGGATTCCTCCCAAACAGGTCAAGCCAATCAACTGTCTCACTTATCCAGAGGGCCTGATCCAGTTGGGAGCTCCTCAGTTATTGGTTCATAGTTCATGTGTTTCCATTCGTTTAGCTATTTGTCCCTGTGCTTTATCCAACCTTGGTCTCAACAATTCTCTCTCATATAGACCCTCCTCTTTCTCGCCAATTGGACTCCCGGAGCTCCACCCAGGGCCTGGCCGTGGATCTCTGCATCCAGTTCCCTCAGTCATTGGATGGGGTTTCTAGCATGATAATTAGGGTGTTTGGCCATCCTATCACCAGAGCAGGTCAGTTCGGGCTGTTTCTCGACCATTGCCACCAGTCTATTTGGGGACATCTTTGTGGATTTCTGTGGACCTCTCTAGCACTTTGCTTCTTCCTAGTCTCATATGGTCTTCATTTACCATGAACGTTCCTTGTTTTCCCTCTCTGTTCTTGATCCAGTTGGGATCTCCCGCTCCCCTAAGCTTTCTTTCCCTCGACCCTCACCCTTCATTAGCCCCACTCACGTCCAGACTGTTCATGTAGATCTCATCCATTTCTCCATCACTGGGCGATCCCACTGTCTTTCTTGGGGACCTGTTTTCCAGGTAGCCTCCCTGGTGTTATGAGTAATAAGAACTTTTAAGATTCTGCTACACAAATGCTTCCATATTGCACTTTCAGACTTTCTACTGTGTGACCACATTATTTGTGCCTGTATACATTTTAATGCTTATTTGAAAAGGATTATAATGTGTTCTTATGTCAATGTTTCCTTAAAAATCATTCCTCTTGCTTACTAATTCATTGTTGTTGAAATAAGCGGGTAATAGGCTAATCTAATAGTTCATAAAAGTCACCAGATTTTAAATTGTTATTCTTCTTACTTCGGCTGTAGAATCCTTAAGCAGGGATTGAATTAAGCTATAATGATAGTATATTGTAGCAATTAAAAAATGATTGGAAAGAATGTTTGTAGATTCAGTGCCCCCTTAGTTCACAAGGGATTCTAAGATTATTTTGTTTACAGTCTCTGGATCTTGTGTTCTGCAGCATTCTCAAAACATTTTTGATAATAGGAAGTAAAATAATATGGAATAGGCACTTAGAGAACTTGGCTCCGAGAAACACCATAGAGTAATATCCTGACTATGATCTCATTCCAGTTGCTTTGTAATACACATTCGATGTTTCAAAATTTCACTTTGATCACACTTCTAGGAAGGAAGTGAAGGACATTCCTCTTACAGTATGTTTGCAAATTATATTCATAATTCAAAAAATGATAAAGCAAAAATACTATATCATAAATAGAATAGCATGTTTCTTAAAATTTATCACTGTGTAATAAAACAATTATAAGTAGTGATTAGCATAGATGTTTAAATAAAAATTTTATTAATGATTGATCCAGGTGTCCTGTGTTTTAATTTGAAAATGTTGGAAGATGTTAGCCAGTATACACTTGTCCATGCCCTTGTTGTCCATTTACCGAAGCTCATCTCCTGATGTAATCAAAGATAAATTGATAATCATTGGAATGAGCTCATTCTGAGGATCTAAACACAAAACATTGTAGTAGCTTTGTTTAAAAATCTCTGTGGTTTTTCTTCATTTCATATACTTGCCTAATATTTACTCTATTCATTTTAATCACATTTGGCATTTTCTCTTTGTGTGTGAAGGTTGATACTCTTTGATGATATAGGATTGAAATAAAAACATAACCAGTTCTCCAAATCATTTGAGCACAGATTAAATCTTTTGTTTTGTGGTTTACAGCAGGTGCTGTGAGGAAAGACAATACCTAATTAGCTGTTTCTCCGTTGATAGAAAACTGAAGCCAGTGGCAATGTTGAAGGAAATCCCAAAGTCTACAGGCGTGAGCACATCTCTTATTTATAACAATACATCTATATTGTACAAAGCCTACAAATTTTTATGACTTAATTGCCTTCCTCTCTTTGCATTTATAACACCAATCCACTCCCTGTCTTTCAATGTGTGTCCCAGAGAAAGGAAATAGGAATACAACGCATTATTCAATAGGATTTCATTGTGCACTGAGGGGGAAAAAGCAGGCACATATAAATGGAAATACGTTTGAAAGCCTTCCCCACTGAAACCTGAAGGGAGGAAAAGCACTTCATTGGGATTTGCAATGTCGATAGCAAACTACTTCCCACAAAGTGCTACATTTGCGAATAAGGCACAAAATTGACTGTCAAGGAGATGTAAGACCATCACAGAGCCCAATCTGTTTTATACAGAGCACCCTGTGGTAACAGTGAACCTCTGCAACTCTAAGATTTAGATTTCATAAACTGTTGAAAGAGATTCACTACTAAATCTTCATTAGGCACTGGAATAAAGCTTCGTGATAATGACATCGTAGGAAGTGCTCAGCTGATGTCAGGAAGCCAATATGAATTTGCCTGATATGTTCTCAAGATTACTTGCAAAGGGAAATCCGTACACCCTTAATTTCAAATGGCAATAGTGACATGACTTAATTGTATAATGACTGTAATTATATATCATGTGCCAGTTGTGTGGTTAGAAATAGTCTCAAGGTTGCTTTCCTGTATTCAGGGTCACACACACAAATAAAATAGATTCTCTGATCTCCCACTCACAGTGACTTTCATTATTGAAAATTACTAGCTAATAATAAACATGTTTGTTGCTGTGAAATAGACACTGCTTGTTAGCACTTCTTTTTGTTTGTTTATTTATTTTGTTTTGTTTTTTTGAGACAGGGTTTCTCTGTGTAACATTTCTGGCTGTCCTGGAACTTTCTTTGGAGAGAAGGCTGGCCTTGAATTCACTGAGATCCACCTGCTTCTGCCTCCCAAGTGCTGAGATTAAAGGTATGTGCCACAATCGCTCAGCTTTGTTAGCACTTCTTAAATGGATCTCCTGATACAGTACTTATATCTCCTTATTATTGCATTATCCCAGACCACTACCTTCTCTCTTGTTTCAATGTTTGGTTACATGTAAGAATGAAAATCTTCAATAATGAACCTATTCTTCATTGTATTGATAAATACCACGTACAATTTAATATCCCTGGTATATGAAATGCCCTTTAGAATTCTTCAGTGATTTAGCAGAAATGCAGATTTTCTTCATATTCCTTAGTTTCTCCCTTGCCCCATGAAGAAAAATACATGAATTGACACATAGCATTTTAACCAGAGCTTTTAAGAAAGATTGATGTAATTACAATTCTTCCAGGTGGCATGGTACTTGCTCCGGTAT
>CABHPQ010171995.1:28158-40966 GCA_902168405.1 Peromyscus aztecus | reverse complement strand
AGGAAGGAAGGAAGGAAGGAAGGAAGGAAGGAAGGAAGGAAGGAAGGAAGGAAGGAAGATGATAGTATTGGTCTCACAGTAGAGGGGTTAAGTGAGTTCATTTGGCAATGTACTTAGAATGGTTGCTGGCCTACAGTAGGTGCCTCCTAAGTGTCAAGCATAAATAGTCTTCCTTCCTTCTTTCCCTCATTCCTCCCTCCTTCTCTCCTTCCTCCCTCCATCCCTCCCTCCCTTCCTCTCTGTGGGTTCGAACAGTTGTGCATTGTATGCGCACGCATGTGGAGGCCAGAGGTCAGCATCAGGGGTCCTTCCTCAACTGCTCTCCACCTTAGTTCTTGAGACAGGGTCTCTCTGACAGTGGAGCTCATTGATTGGTCTAGATTGATTGGCCAATGAGCTTTGGGGCACAGCCTATCTCCCTCTCCCGGTGCTAGGATTGCGGACAGGTAACTTTGACATGAGTGCTGGAGATCCAAACTCAGGCCCCTATGTGTGCTGAGCTGGGCCAGCTCTTCACAGCCTGAGCTGTGTCCCCAGCTTGCTTTCACTTTTTGAGAGTCAGGTCCACATAGACGCTTAGGAAAAGCTTGGGAGGGTTAAGTTATGCTGCCCTTTATCCAGAGCATCGTTAAACCTACCACCACAAACCAGATGACCGCGAGTCAAGGCTCTCTGCAGGATCAAAGCAGGAAGGCACAACTCTGCTGTGCTAAGTTTAGGGGTTGCTCAGAGCATTTGCAAAGGACAGAATAATATCCTGCGTGTTAGCACATGTCACATCAATCATCTCCAACACCCTTCAGGGCAGCGCAGTAGCACACAGCCCAGTGTGAACTGGAGAACCACTAAGAATATTTTTAAATGCAGATAATGTACACTGTATGGGTAACATTCCAGTTTTTCCTAAGTCACAGGGGAAGATACTGGTGGTGAGTATTGCTATGTGGATTTCTTTTAAAAAGCAGTCAAACTGTTACTATTTTAAAGTGGTCTTTTCATGGTCAGTTCATCTTTTTTAGCTTCCAATACATAGGTGATTCTTCTTTGCTTCAGAAACAGCTTCAACCAGAGGGCTCCCGCACAGATAAAGGAGAAGGCTACTTTCTTCTTCTTCTAGCAGAGGCTTACGGTAAGCAAGGTCTTTGTCGTCTGCATAGCCTGGGAATGCGCAGGTGACTGTGAAGACAGCCGTGGAGGGACAAGAATGGGCATATGGTCCTCATTGGCACAGCATAACAAAGTAATTAAAAATGTCTTAAAATGCAGAAAGCCCCCAAACTGTAAAGTATATCATAGTAGATGTCAAATTAGCATTTTTCTGCTTCTTTTTAACAATGCCATAATCTCATTAATCTACAGAAGGAACTAAATGCATGGACTCCAACCAGTTGGCTGGACATATGTTGCACATTGGACTGGCCATTTGGCTGGATCAGATTAAAGTGGAGAAATTGCATATTTTTTGGGCACTGAACACAAATCTGGACCTGCTTATTACTTTTGTCCTCTCTTTTTAAAGTGATGGATTTGTAAGTGCCAAAAATTCAGTACCGACTTGCGTTTAAAAGGGAAAAAAAGAAAGCCTATAAAGAAATGCAACAGAAGAAAAAGACAAAGGATTGAGGATGGAGATTCCAAAGCTGGCTTCGGAGGGGTGAGCTGTATTAAATGGTAACACTCACGCTGACAATGTTATACATTAGGAATGTCAAATCTATGGGTTCTGGCTCATTTATGGACAAGGTGGCTCAATTGATTAAGGTTTTATTTGGGATGTTATCAGGTATTATTAATCCATTTGGCATACTGCTTTGTCTTAATCTTTTCTTTAAAAATATGAGAATTTAATAATCTTCCAAATTTTATCAAAAGCAGAACAAATGTATTTTGTTTACCCTTGTGGTTACACTCACATATATGAATGCTCAGGACATTGTTCTAAATGTTGTAAGAATATACATTTGAACGTGATCTAGTAATATGCTTGCACTTAGGGCAAATTCATAGCTAGTTCATGACCAGGTAAAAATGGCATCTTGTGGAAGGTGTCAAGGGCAATGTGGACATACAAGAAGTCAGCTCGTATCTATGAGGTATGTTTCTTGGAAGGGATGGTTAGACTAGGGTCAGAATCACCTTCAGGAAGGAGGTAGCATTTGAACAGATGGGAATAGGAGTCTGACAGGCAGAGTGAGGAAGGTGACCTCCGGACTCAGGCCTGGGATGCCGGAAACCACAGGGAGGTGTATGAGTGCACTGGAGGATGAATTTGGAGGAGCAGATGGTGGTCACCATTTGGTGCTTGGGATTCTATGGCAGATCGAGGGGTGTTCAGGGCGGTCACGGGTCTCTGCAACCTTCTGAGTGGAAGAATCTGTCCTTCAGGGTCAGCCCCGTGGCAACGTGCAAAGCTCTCTGTGGGTTGGGGAGAACATTGTTCTGGGGGAGACGATGGCAGATCAGGCAAGATGTGATGAGGTCCTCATCTGAGGAAAGGCAGTGGGAAGCAGAGGTGGGGTACAGGTAGGATGACCCCAAGAACTGAAGCCACGTGATATTGAGGCCACTTGGTGAGGCAGCAGGATCAGAAGACGTCAAAGGTGATCATTTGAAACAATAACTCGGCGTTTGTTGGCAGGCTGGCTGGTTACACAAACACTCTGGTTGATAGAATGAGTAATGAACAAATTTGTCCGAAAAGATGCCTTTTCAAAAACTAAACCTTTCAGAAGAGTGTGTTGATGCTCAGGAGGCAGAGGCAGGAGAATCTCTATGCGTTTGAGACCAGTCTGGTCTACTTAATACAGGCCAGCCAGGGTTACATAGTGAGACCCTGTCTCAAAACAAACAAAAACTCCTCAAAAACAAACAACAAACCTAAGACTTTAGTCCCTCAGACTAAGAGAGAGACTGTGTTGGGACCAGGATGAATATGGCAAAATGGGGGCCTGGTCTCATGTTCTGTTTTAATTCAATAGTGCATCCCTGAAGCTAGACATTCTTTTTGACCATTTTAGAAAAACAAGAAAGCTCCCAAGAGGACTGGAAGTTGAAACTGTCTCCTGGAGCTGACAATGCTGTCATAGTCCTCCATGGGGGGAATGAATGCTTTTTTCCAGATCTGAATGTGGACCTTGTCTATCAGTAGAAGACTCTTTTAAGAGAGGGTGGAGACATGTGGTCCTAAGAGACTTGAGTACTGGAGTTCCAATAGCCCTGCAATATCTCTGTATGGAATTTTAAAATTAAAGAATGTGTGTGTGTGTGTGTGTGTGTGTGTGTGTGTGTGTTCAGGGCCGTGGAGGAAGAGGGTTTCCCTGTAGACAGGGTGCACTTTTGACCTGTGCCCCGAACCCAGAGTTCATGTAGGAGTAGGTTTCAGTCTTTGGGAAGATAGAAGCCATTTAATTTCATTAATCTCTCTTTTTGTGGCAGTAGAATTTCCTAAACGGAAATGAGACCTCTGAGACTCTTGGCATAGAAACGGTAAATTAGAAATCTATCCATGAATACTTCTCTGCATTTAATTAAATGGCGGTCTCTGGGGGCTTAGCAGTGTATGGAGTAATAAACCCATCACACAGAATGGCTAAATATGTGGACTTTAGTCCACATTCATTTTATTTATAACAAGAAGCTAGCTATGTAGACACATTCAGAAGTGACCATTTGTGAAGAAATACTTCTAGCATTTATTTTCTCTTAGAATTGTAACTCCGATCTAAACAAATGTGGGTTAAATGTGTTTCCTGAGTTTCCCTCAAAGCTGTTGGATCCACGTGAACTTTTTTTTTTTCCCCTACTGGGGATGAGGCCGCTGACAGGAAGATCAGGATCAAGACCCATCTCTCTCTGGTGATGAAGACCCCTGGTACCACTTCTAAATTGCCCGGTAACTCATGACTAATGGCGGAGGAAACATCTGATGAGTCAGCCAGACCTGTTTCTAGTACTGTGAAGTCTTGTGGGGATTTCTTCAGGAGTACCACAATATTGTGGGGGCAAGGGCAGCTCGCAGAGAGCGGAGGGGTCAAAATGCGTGATGCGCACCTTGGAATTTCATTCACTCAGGAAACACACCTGCACAGAGAAGAATCTTCTTTTAGTGCTAGGTTAGTGAAGGTGTGTGTGTGTGTGTGTGTGTGTGTGTGTGTGTGTGTGTGTGTGTAAAACCCCACATTTTGTGGGTTAAATTGATTACAATAAACAACAAAAATGTATCTTAAAAAAAAAAGGTTTGCGTATTTATTTAGTCAACACCTTAGAAAACTTCATACACTATTTTTTTTTTATTTTAAAGACAGGGTCTCTATGTAGACCAGGCTGGTCTCAAACTCACAAACTTGCAGAGATCCTCCTGCCTCTGCCTCCCGAGTGCTGGGATCACAAGCGTGTGTCACTAACTCCCAGCTCTTTAACCTTTTTAAAAAGGAACTCTCTGATTACATTTCATACCTATTATAAAGAAAAAGAATGAAGGGACTCATATTGCAGGTGAGGAAGCCTAGCGAACTGGACATTGAGTTCCCTTCACCCTGTGATGTTAGTGGCAGACATTATCTGGCTTGGGGGCTCTAGGATGAGATCTATTCCAGTGTCTGATGTCGCTCCTTCTTCTCTGAGTACCTTCGTCAGGGCTTCTAGACAGTTTCTGAGCCTCAGTTGTCTTGTATATAAAGTGGGACCATAATAGATCAGAGAAGGTGTCTTGAGGCTGTGAACAGTGTCCTGTGCCTAACTGATGCTCAGTCAACATTAGCAGTCATTAACATCATTCTTAATAACTGAAGGCTGCTCCAGGTTCCTGTGCTTGGGTGGATTCTCACCAGGGCACCGGGATGCTCGGGTGGTGTCACTGATGTTCTTCAGGGGGGTAGCCTTAGCCCTGACTCTCACATGCCTGTTTCCTTATAGCTCTGTTTCAAGTTTGCTCGGGATAGCACTTGGATTCCTGCACCCTCCCCAGATGTGCGGTGGCCTCCAAAGTTCTTCTGCCTCTCAGACAACAGTAGCCTTTGGGGAAGAGAATAACCTTGAGCTAGAGAGAAGTACAGGCTTTGAAGCCGGACAGACTAGGTTTGAAACTTGGTTTCACCTTGTATGATTTCATAAAATCTAGTCTACACAGCTAGTTTTGCACAGTGATTCCAGGCTTGACTGCAGGAATAAGGCTGGGCTGAATCTCTCATCCTCATAAATTACTTAATATCTCTGAGCTTCAGTTCCCTCGTCTAGAAATGGGGTTAATGATAAGCCTCCCCTCACAGAGTTAGCATGAGAGCTAGTGTGATACTAAATGATTCTGTAGTAAGTACTTAGTTAAAAGTTATGGTTTGTGCCCTGAAGAATATGCCACAAATGCAGATCGAGTGTCCTTCGGTCAAAACACTTGGGACCAAAATTATTTCATATTAAAAATTGGTGGTTGGGGGTATTTTCACATGCATAAAGAAATATCTCAGGGATGAGACTGAAGTCTAAATATAAAATTCTGTTATGTTTTCTATAAACATTGTCTGCAGAGCCCGAACATTTTACAGAACACTTTTTAAATGTGCCTGTTTTTTACAGTGGTCGCATGAAATCAGGTATGGAATTTTTCAGCTGTATTATCAGCTCAGAGTTTCAATTATGGGTGCTTTTCAGATCTTGGATTTGTGAGTTAGAGATACTGAACTTGTGTTATTATTACAACATGACCACAGGCCAGTTATTTAAATGTTCAGAAGCTTCGAGTTTTTATTTTTAACCTGAAATTGAGAAAAAAAAAAAAAAAACAAAACCAACCCAAACAAAACTCACTTGTCTCCAAAGCCAGGTGGAGTAGATGTGATAATGTACAGAACCGACTTGAAACAAAGTAGGCTCTTGGTGAAGGAAGTGATCACTATTACCGCAAATTAACCATGCTGGAGAGACTTCACTGGCCCTGGCCTTCCCGTGGCCTGCTTCCTGCCTTTCATGTCATGCCCAAGTTGAACCACATTCCCCACAGAATTGACATCTTTCCAAGTGGATTCCGTTCCAGGTATTGCCATGCAACCCAACCCCTGCCTAGACTCAGGCCTGCGTAATTGCTCTGCATACAGACATTACTCCCAGGGCCCCAGTAGAGGCCTGGCCCACGAGGCCGCTATATTTGATTTCTGTAGGTCAACAAACAAGCATTTGAAATTAAATAAGCATGTTAGTCACGGCAGGTTCAGGCTGCCGTAATTAGCTTCTGTCTGGCCTGCTGGAGCAGCAGCGGGCCTCTGCTTCCCACTGCCTGTGCAACAAGAAAACCCCGGGTCCAGGGCTCTGGGGTGCTGCTGCCCGAAGCATTTGACGTTGATGCTTTAGGACAGATGCTGGCAAGGCCTCTTCCTGTGCTGGTGGTGGGAAGTGGGGAGCCTTTTTAGGCCGTGGAGAGTTTCTGAGCAGGCTACTGGTACTGGACATACAAAGACAATCCCTGATTACAGGAAGCTGTGGTGGGGGCCAGCCCAGGGATGGCAGACCAGGAAGCAAACAGTAATCCTCTTTCTCTTTGGTTCCAAGGCCAACACCACTTGGGCTTCAGGCTTCCCAGGGGTGCTTTCTGGGCTAGGCGTTTCCTTCGGAAACGTTACTTTGGTAGCAGAGTCACTCACTGCCCACCCTTCTTCACCCGTGTGGCTTCCTTCTGGGTCCCGGACCAGCACACCTGTGGATGAGTCTCAGTGCCCTTTTCAGTCCTTTGTCCCAGCTAGGACACTGAGGTGCCTGTTCCTCAGCTTGGTTACTTTTTCTTTCCGTTTCTTTGAAGTTTATCTTTTTTTCCTTTTTATATTTTTCTTCTTCTTCTTCTTCTTCTTCTTCTTCTTCTTCTTCTTCTTCTTCTTCTTCTTCTTCTTCCTCCTCTTCCTCTTCCTCTTCCTCTTCCTCTTCCTCTTCCTCTTCCTCTTCTTCTTCTTCTTCTTCTTCTTCTTCTTCTTCTTCTTCTTCTTCTTCTTCTTCTCTCTCTCTCTCTCTCTCTCTCTCTCTCTCTCTCTCTCTCCTGGATTACAGCCTGTGTCTATCACTATGGTGCAATCTGGCAAACCTCTGCCAAATCTAATCATAGGGGGGTTGATAGTAGTAATGATGGTAACAACTCTTTGCTTTGTAAAGTTCTTTTGATCTCTCAAAGCAAGTTGCATTTCATTTCCTCCCCAGAAACTGCTTTGCATGTATATTCGTCAGCTTCACCATGCGGCTCTTGGGAGCTGGATCCACCAGTGTTCTCTAGAGGAAGGAACCCAATAGAAGGAAGGTGTGTAAGTTGGAGGTTGATGAGGTTGGCTTGCTCAACACAGGCCGAGTAGTCCAACACTGCCGTCTTCACACTGGAGAAACCGAAACCCAGGGGCTTGTTCAGTTCATGAAAATGGGTGTCTCCACAGTCCTAATCTGGTCCCGAAGGCCTGGATAATTCCTGGAGGGTCACGAGTCTTTGGTCCATGTTGGAAGTTTGGAGAAGCCCAGCGAAGGTTGGCAACAGCAGTCGCAGCAACAGAGTAGCTGAACAAGACACAAGGCAAGCAGGCCAAAAGCATTCTCCTTGGGACTCTCTTACCTCTCATACAGTGTGGGTCTTCTCACTTCCGTTAACGTCATCAAGACAATCCTTCTAAATCGTCTCACGGTTTGCCTTATGGGTGGTATTTTAGAGACTGTCAAGTTGAAAACCAATATTAACCATTACAGGCACCTTCTGTATTGATCAGTGCTAGATACACAAAGCTGTTCAACATATAATTTCTGTCTGCCCTCCAAGGGAAGGCAGAGTGGAAAGTAAAAATACTATGGGCTTCATATGCCTTCCTGTTACTTACCAGTGGTAGTGCTTTTTAGCATCTTAGTGAACGTGAACTTCCACATACTCCCTTTAACACCTGCCTTGAGTTGGTCACCCAGAATGTGTCTGGGGGCTTTGTCAGCACAGCCTCACACACCTTACCAGGGTTTGCAAGCTCTGACTGCTTCCGTCCTTCAGGTGAGGGAACTGAGGCTCTCTGAAGGTCATGAAACTGTCAGGTAGAAAAGCTGAGGGTGGAAGCCAGACCTTCTTCAGACACCCTGTTTGCAGTGCAGCCTAGCTGGAGTGTGTTAAAAGCCAAACCCAAAGGGGTGATAGAACAGTGGAAACTAGAAAAATCCAGAGAAGTGAGTTCATGTGATTCTGCACATGCTCTGGGTCCCCCCCCTCCATATGTGTGTGTGTGTGTGTGTCTGTCTATGTCTATGTCTATGTCTATGTCTATGTCTATGTCTATGTCTATGTCTATATATTTTCTTTTTTTGAGATAGGGTCTCTTAGCCCTGATTGTCCTGGAACTCAGAACTTACCATGTAGGCCAGAAAGGTCTCAAACTCACAGAGATCTGCCTATATCAGTCTTCTGAGTGCTGGTATTAACAGTGTGAGCCACTAGGGCCTGGCTTATATATGGTTATTTTAAATAAGAAAATGTTTACATACACTAATCTGGAAATATACGTCTACATCATGATTGTATGTAATATGCTTTATGCTTCTAGTCAATTCTAATGTGACATGTTTGTATTCAAAATTTTATTCAAGTAAAGGAGGGGAGGGCATTCTATCCAAGGAGAAACATTTCAATAATTTTTAAAAGTTCAGATACATTGTGAGACTGACTGGGTTTTGCATCACTGCCCTCTGGTGGTAGATTCTGGAATGACCATTCCCATTCACTTCTTGCAAAATCAAAGTGGAATTAATGAAAAAAAATTCTGAATTTATCCAAGATCTTTTTTCCACTTCTTGGTAAGATATTAATAGTAAAGTCTGGCGTCCTATCTTTGTCCCACATGAAATATCTTTATAAAAGTCCAAAACTATAAGAAAGTATTGACTTTCACACAAATGTTCAACTCTCAAAGAAACTGATCGCGGCTGTGTGCTCCGTACGCTAGCTACGCTCCCTCGTGGGAGTGTGGCAGTGATGTTAGTGTTTGCCTAGACAAAGGGGCTCCAGGAGCACGTGGTTATGTCACCGCTACAGCACACAGGACGAGGAAACTCCTCTGTGCATGCTGCAAAGAGGGAATGACACCGATGATACTGGCCGCGTGTACTTGGGCCACTGAGATTTACATACAGCCATCCCATATGGCCGGACACAGACCTTTTACACCATACGGTCTCTCTTTCCCCATCTAAATCGGCATTCCTAAAGAGAAGTTGTTCTAAAGTCACTAGACACAATGCATTGTCTGGGATCACTCTCCGGCCTTGAGTTAGCTGCGAATTGGCTCATCACCTGATAACCTGGTCAAGACTTGACCCACTTCAGCTGTGACTTGATGAATGACATTGGCTCCTGGTGGCGATTCTGTCTCCTTCTCTCGGACAACATAATTTGTGAAAAGATTCACAAAAGGAACCTCTTCACTCACCAAAAAACGGTAGCTAGGAGAGTTGAGGCTTGCGAGGGGCGTTTCACAGTGACGATCCTGAAAGGTCACATCCTGGAATTTATTTTGTTTGGTTACATTTATGTTCAAAGATGCATGTATCTGAATGTTAATTACAAGACTGTAATAGCTTAAAAATGGAGAAGACCCTGTTTAATGCTAACTCATCAATAGGATCGTGATTAAATTAATTAGGAACAGAACATGTTCATACAATCAAATTGAACAGTTGTCAAGAAACACCGAGATGGTTGTGGGTGTCATTGTCCCCATAATATGGGACTGTGTTACACTGCTCAATTTCAAAAACAAAAGCAAAGTGCAGAGCAGTGTGCATAGTGAAAGTTACATGAATTTGTATGTTCATAGGGAAAACAACTGTTAGCTGAACAGGTTATATTTAGGAATAATATAAATGCATATACATTTACATTTCTTCATAACAATACAATGAGTGAAAGAAGAGGCCGTGAATGTGAAGGAGAGTGGGAAGGAGTATATGTGAGTGTTTGGAGGGGAAAAGAGAAGGGAGAAATGTTATAATTGTATTATAATCGCAAGAAGAAAAAAAGAGAAAAATTGTATCTAGCAAAGTGTAAGAGTGGGTGACCCGCTGTCCTGTGGGGCTGGACAGGAGGAAACAGTGAGTCAGAAGAAGAGGAAAGTGGGGGGGCTCCTATCTCCTACTTGTGAGATTCAGAATTATTTGAATTTTAAAAATAATAAGCATGTGCGGATTTTGGTATAAAAAAGAAAAAAAACTCTATATATTAGCTTCTGTAAGGATATTTGAAGCATTATCTGTCAGGAGTGGAGATAATATAGCGCATGTCAGGTCTATTTACCAACCACACCAGGACTCCCTAGTCCAGCCATGTGTCTCAGATCTACCTTGGGTCAGTCCCCTCAAGTTCTCCTGAGTAGACCCCAAACAGCATCAGTGTGGACAGGCAGCCTTCCCACCTGCTGCCCTTCATAACTCTCCCTGAAACTTTGCCATAGGTTTCCATGGAAAACCATCATTGATAGGAATTCACAGTGAATAAGGTAATGTGGAGTAAGTCAGGATGTACTGTAGAAGAAAGTCCAGCCCAGCAAACCAGAAACAGTCTGCAAGATTCTCCATATCTTGAGAAGGAATCCAAATCCTAAAGAAAGACTGATTCCTGTCGGTGGACAGATCCCTCTGGCTCTTAAGGAATGTGGCAAGGGGTCCTGGGGTCACACTGAACAATGTCAAGGCAGCATCCAAGTCCTAGAGGATCTGGGGTACCAGGACAATAGCTGTTAGATATTCAGATGCAAGTAGTAAAATACCCAGCCAGGGCTACAGGGAAAGGATGGGTCTCAGGAACCATGCAGAAGCCGTAAGGTCTCGCTGAAGGTCAGCATCTGAGACATCTGGGGTTGATGCTTCCTGGAATAGACAGGAAAACACAAGAGACCCAGGCTCTGCAGAGAAAGAAACATGCAGAGGCTGTAGCTGCAGATGGCTCGAGACGTTGGGATTTTCACTCTTTCTAGTTTCCAATCACTATTTCCTTGAAAAACTGAGTTGAGTGCAGGCATTACTCGGTGGGCACAGGAATAGCTTGATAAACTGTCACACTGATTACATTACCTTTTTTTTTTTTTTCTTTTGAATCCTGAAAACAATGGGCTGAAAGACATTAAGGTCTTAGCGGGTGTTGGGAAATCCACCACAGGACTGATCCTTCGAAAGATGGATGTATACACCACAGCCCCTAATGTCCGACCTTCTTGTTATAGTAACTGTCTGCTAACACCTCTTACCACTGTCACTTCTGCTGAGTTCTGTACGGCAGGGACTTTGAGCCAGCTCTTCTTCCCACTTAGACTGCTCTCCCTCAAGACGGCTATATACCTTGATGAAAGAACAAGTCTTCTCCTTCAAGTTGGCTCAAAAGTCGCTTTTCCAGAGAGTCTACATTATTATGAACTCCTTTGCTTCCCCCCCCACACACTTATAGTGGTCATTATTGCTTAATATAGTTTTGAAAATTATATTAATTGCCTTCTCCTGTTTCACACTCCTTCCCGCATCCCTTCACGTCTGTTCTGTGTAGTCAGAAGTGTTCCTGTGTCCCACCTGGCCCACGGTCGGATCAAATCTCTCACACTTGTGTCCCCCAAGTAAACACACAGAGGCTTATATTAATTATAACTGCTCAGCCATTAGCTCAGGCTTATTACTGACTAGCTCTTACACTTAAACTCAGCCCATTTCTGTTAATCTATATGTCACCACGTGTTCTGTGGCTTTACCTGTGTGCCATTACATGCTGTTCCCTGGATGGTGGGCTGATGTCTCCCGACTCTGCCTTCCTCTTACCAGAATTCTCCTCATCCGCTTACCCCGCCTATACTTCCTGCCTGGCTACTGGCCAATCAACGTTTTATTTATCAATCAATCGGAGGGTTGTTGTCTTTTCCGTTTTGTCCCCCGATACACAGTGCTTAAAACTGGGTCTAACACAAGAGGTGGTTTGTGTTCATTAGACGGGAGACTGAACGACTATAGTAAAAGACCTGGGATCCTCTGGTCACACAGAATATCTTCACTTTTGCTTTGGCCACCCCCGAATCCCTGTGGATGTGGGGTTTTGGCCTTCCGTGAATGAGATATGGCTCCTGGCTTAAGTCGAGGGAAGCAGTTAAGAGCATGGGTTTGGAGTAAGAGTTAGGTGGTGCATATCTCTGCCTGTTTTCCTCACCAGTTGTGTGGCTTGGGGGAAATCATCTCCAATCTGAGGCCGGAATACATGTGGGAATTCACAAGGCCTGGCATGTAGTGGCAGCTCACACTGTCGTTAATGGAGGTGAGTGGACGAAAGCAGCCATGAATCTGAGAAATGTAGCTTCCCCTAAGGGCTATTTGAACTATGTTCAGTGAAAATATTGAGGGAGGAAGCTCCAGGAGCCCAGTCAAAGAGAGGGAAGAGGGACTATATGAACGGGGGGGGGGGGGGATCAAAACCATGATGGAGAAATCTACAGAGACACCTGAACCAAGCTCCTGGGAATTCAGCACCTTTAGATTGACAGCTGTGAAGCCTGCATGGGACCAGACTAGGCCCTCTGCATATGGGAGACAGTCATGTAACTTGGTCTGTTTGAGGGACTCCTGGCAGGCAGTGGGATCAGGATCTATCCCTGATGCAAGAGCTGGCTTTCTGGAGCCCATTCCCTATGGTGAAGATGCCTTGCTTAGCCTTGATGCAGCGGGGAGGGGCTTGGTCCTGCCTCAGCTGAATGTACCAGGCTTTGCTGACTCCCAGTGGGAGGCCTTACCCTTTGGAGGAGGAAATAGGGGTGGGCCGGGGTGGGAGAAGGCTGGGGGGGGGGGG
>CABHPQ010171995.1:16322-28058 GCA_902168405.1 Peromyscus aztecus | reverse complement strand
AGAGACCACAGAACCCTAGGAGGTACCTCATGTCTGGGACGGGTGTTGGAAATTTTTGTGGTTTTATATGTTAAGACATTTCTGCATTTGCAGCCTCAACATCTGGAGCCAGGTTCCCCAGTAGTACAGATGGAAAATAGCAAAATGCAAATTCTGTGGGTTTAGCAGAGGGGAGCCAAGGCAGAGAGTCTGAGAAGGCGTATGGAAAGTGAGCCAGAACTAGAATCCAGGCAGGGGTCTGCAGCAGCTTTCTGTCGAGCTCGTGGCCACCAGGAGGAACAAGGAGACAGACTGATGTTTGCCTAAGGTCTCTGTTACTGCTCCAGGTTCAAAAATTCCAAAACAAATCAACCTCACAATCAGTTTACTACTCTAGGAAACCGTGAAGAGCAGATGGCTCCATAGCCTCGTGGTTAGAGCCCTGATCTTATGAAACTGTGATGGTTAATCTTCCCTGTCGGCTTAACCGGATCTGGAATCACCTGAGAGACATGCCTCTGGGCACAGAGCAAACAAGGGCTCTTGTTCTTGAGTTGATACACCTTGAATGTGAGATGCATCATTCCATGGGCTTGGGAACAAGGCTGGAAAAAAGAGGAAGAAATGAAAGCCAGAGGAGGGCTGACCTTATCTCTCTGCTTCCTAATCCATGGAGATTCGAGGCAGCCCAACCACACATCCCCCCCCCCCCCCACCAAAAACCCGGAGCATGCCTTCTGCATCATGATAGATTATTTCCTCAAATTAGGAGCCAGAATAAATCCTTCCTCATTCAAGTTGCTGCTTGTCAGGCATTTGTTAACTTCAAACAAACAAACAAACAAACAAGCCACAAAACCCAAACCTTCATCATCAACCACCACAACCCCCAAAAGCAGCTAATGCAAAACCTTTTGGAGAAACCTAAGAAAAGTGACTGGTATCTTTTGTTCTAAAGATCTGTCCTCTTCTTTCAACAAACGCATCCATCTAGCGCCATCCATCCATTTAAAATTCATCTTTATTTTAAAATCCGCTCATCCATTTTAAGTCCGCATCTATTTAAAAGTCCCAAGATTTCTTGAGGTTTTTTTTTTTTCTCCTCGCTCTCTCAGCTTTTGAAAACTATTGCCTAAAACAAATGCTCACTCTGGTATTTCCCTCTATGATTATTTCAGTGTGTGTGTGAGTGTGTGTGTGTGGTGTGTGTGGGGGGGGTACCTACACAATAATCTGACCTGTGAAGCCAGTACCTGGTGCTGACTCTAGGTGAGGAGAAGCCGCTTCCACGTGCTTTTCCACATATGAGTAAAAACGCAGCCCAGAAAGAGAAGTTCTCTCCCCGTCTCTCTGCATTGTAGTGTGGCCGCGAGTGACTACTCGCTTATCAGTGTGACTACTTGCGAGACACTTGGTAGTTTTTGGAGTATCATAGCTGCAAAGTGTATCAGATGCCCCCCCCCCCCCAAAGCTTTCTGTAGTCACAGAAAGCGTAGACATTGCTGGGGGCTCCACCTCGTTGGCTAACCTCGGGACCAGCCAATCAGTGAAGAGCCCGATTTCCTCTGGGAACCGTGAGGGGTCTGTCTGGGGCTACCATGCACACTGAACCTTCCTTGTTCCCAGGTAGCAGAAAGAACTAGAACATTGGGGGAAGTCCCAAGTAACTCTCATCCCCAGACTCAGCGGACTCCAGTGCTTCAGCCTTCTGTACGGATGGTGTTCACGCTTCTTCCCTGTCAGCTGCTTCTCTTCGGTCCTTCACGAAGCCATTAGCAAATGTTTACACATTGTGTTGCTGGGAACAGACATGCTGTTCTCCTGGTTTTACTCTACGGTCTTGTTGAGTGTATTTGGATCTTCAGAGTGGCCGACACTTGGCAGCCAGCCTTGGTTGCTTCTATGGCTGGTACGCGGCTACTTGCACGTCCATTCTTCACTGCTGTTGGAAAACTCTCCTTCCGCCTTCCTCTTAATCCCTCTAGCGCCCGCACTATCCATTTTCCCGCTCCTTTGCCCTTCTCTCCTCCCTTTCACGGTTTCCATTCTGCAGTCCTCTGTGATGACACACTAGTCAGATCTACCCTCCACACACCCTGCGCATCGCTGTCTTTTTCAGTGCGGAGGGAGGCGTCCACCCAGGCTTGAAAGATGGTTGTTCCCGCCCGGTGGTGGTGGCGCACGCCTTTAATCCCAGCACTCGGGAGGCAGAGCCAGGCGATCTCTGTGAGTTCAAGGCCAGCCTGGGCTACAGAAAGGCGCAAAGCTACACAGAGAAACCCTGTCAAAAGAAAAAAAAGAAAGATGGTTGTTCCTGAAGTATTCCCCACAGAGGCTGACCAGGCCGACCCAGGAAACGCTACCAGTTAATTTTGGCTGGGGGTCCATAACACTCACCAGTCAATATGCCGTATTGGAGAGTAAAACCGATTTGGCAGCCTCATTAGAGTATAATCAGTTCAATTCTTCCCTTCTGGCTTCTTAGAGCAGCGGAGGGGCGAAAACTACCTTTCCTCTCAGCTTTCTGTACTCCTTCTAGGCTCATGTCTCAAATTAAATCTTCTTTCTGCTGGAGCAAAGAATGACTCATTGGCCACCGCGCTTACCACTTTAAATGTGGTTCTAATTAGTTTCGGAAGCTGTTAAGAGAGCCCCAGGATAGCATCTCCAGTCTCGAAGGTGCCGTTCTGGGGTGTACACTGTATGGATGCTGGGCTTAGATGTTTGGACCACATTCAGTAACAACAGTAATAAGAGCCGTCACTTACCTCACGCTCAGTAAGTGCCGGATGGGTCTGTGTTAACCTGCTTAATCCTCAGATCAGTTTGGTAGGGCGTGTACTGTATTATCTGATTCTAGGATGAGGATGCTGGAGCACAGAGGAGTCTGGCAACTTGCCTAAAGTAATAGAGTTATTAAGTGGTGGAATCAAGTCGGAATGTGGGCAGACTAGCTTCAGAATCTGTGCTCGGAAGTCTTCCCTGCACCAAGGCCGTAGAAAGTTGGTAAAGAAGTATGGCACAAAGATAGTGATGCTTATCGGGAGTCATTTGGAAATGAAAAGGGAGCAGTGCATGAGGACATCAAAGAATCTAACAACAGAGTCTCTCAGAATCCTCATCTGTGAATATTAGTGTCTGAATTGCAGTTGTCAGGAGAGACATAGCTGTTACAAATGATGACAAGCTTGTATTTGACCTGATTTGAGACCCTGGCATGTTCACCCTGAAAGAATGGTGACTGACGCTAATGTCAGAAGTTAGGGATACCCGTAATGTGTGTGCATGCCTCTGAGGTACTGGGCTTATAAAGTTTCGAAGATGTAAGGACAAAGTCTTTTCTAGTGTCAAATGCTCTGCCTTCCAAAGGAGGGGCTCTTGCTTGGAGAAGGCAAGAAGAAACTGTAAAGAGACCTGTCCTATGTCCTTCATCTTCTCCAGGTGACTTTCTTCAGGGTCTGTGTTCCAGTGAGTGCCAGGGACCTTAGAGTCCCCTAACGCCCTTACAAGTCTTGGTGGGTGGAGTCAGCAAACAGAAGTAGAGAGAAATGGGTTAGGGAAGGATATGCTCATATTTCCCTCTGCTGGATGAAGAATGGAAGACTGGCATTAAGGAAAAGGTGGGAGCTGAGAAGTGGGGCAACTAACGGGGCATCCCACCAGCTTTTACTCTAGATCTGGGACAGGGGAGTCTCAGAACTCAGCTCCCCAGGGTAGGGCTAGGAGCCTGAGACTAAAACACAGGTCTATGTTGAAGACTATGAGTTGTCCTTTGAGCAATGTCCTCTTCTGTATCCAAAGCAGAAAGTCATCAGTGGGGTAGAATTTAAAGATTCAGAATTCACCTTTGCCCACCATGATTATAAAGTTTATTTTGTCTATTCAGACTTCAATTCCTTTGTCTAGTTTGTCAGTATTCTAATCTTCCCACATTTTCTCATTTCAAGAAGAGGAATCACATGGTGATAAATACCCTTGAAGAGCTAATAGAAGCTATAAAAATAAAGGCACCTTTCCCCCACGCTCCCAGGAACTTCAGTGCCTGATAAAATATGGCATTGAAGCCCTGATTATAAGAAGCTTTCATTGCCAATAAACACATTAAAAACTAAGGCTATGTGAATATTAATAGTTTGGAGATGTAGGTGGAGGTATCAATATTCTTGAACAACATATGTTCACACTTCATCACTTTAATTAGTGAAGTTCTTTTGCTTGTGGTTTCAGCGGGAGATGTCTCAGGGTAAGAGAACAAGACCTGGATTTATGTGAATGAGATTTTTTTTTTTATTTCATCACTGAATCCAAATAGCATTTTCCTAGTGTGAAAGCAGATGGTAGAGACTTTATTTGTGGTCAAAGGCGCAATGTCTGAGAACAAACCTTGCTTGGCAGGCAGATTTGCACAGATCCAGGAGGTGATTTAAGACAGGACATGCCTCCCAGGACCTAATCAATTGACAGGTACTTTTATTAACAGCTTTTATACACTCAAATACAGTGACTAAGGGGAGCTAATTTTCATCCTGGCAAATCATGATTTTTTAAAAAAATTGGCCATTGACTATGTATGTTGCGATTAAGATCAACTTGAAAAACCCAGCCAACCTGAGAATAAGATTTTGTAAGTTTCTTACATCCTAGCAGAAGAATGTCTCCTGACCTGGTTTTTGAGACTTCAGTATATTTGAAAAGAATCTTTTTGCGGAGGAAGTAAGTAAATCTTGGTTTGCTATTTACCTTGTTAGTCTCAATGGTGACTTTTAGTTTTTCTAACGATGTAAACTTTCAATGATATATTGTTCTTAAAGAATGATGAAATTACAATATAATCTCAAAAAATGGGAGAATTTAAGAATGTTTGAAATCTCAGTTTACTTTTCAAATATAAGAAAGTATTGTGATTTTTATAGCATATAACCAAAATTCTCCTATATTCTCAATGGAATTAAGCAACAAGGAACAAGATTACTCTTTCATTCTTCTAGAGTTAAACTGGCTTTAGAATCCAAGTAGGACAGTGGTTCTCAACTTGAGTGTTGGATGACCCTTTCATAGAGGTCACCTATGACCATCAGAAAACACAGATATTTACGTTATGATTCATAACAGTAGCAAAATTACAGTTAGGAAATAGCAACGAAAGTAATTTTATGATTGGGGGTCACCACAACACGAGGAACTGAACTGAAGGGTTACAGCGTTAGGAGGTTGAGAAACATTGGTGTAAGGAACACACACAAGTAGGAGAGAGCAGATAAGTGTAGTGCGCTGGCAGTGACGTACCATGGTCTATGTTGGGCTCAATTTTCTTTCTTTGGTGAACTTCTTGGATTATAATTTCTTAATTTTCTTCTCAGTTTTTTTTCACCTGCACCAAATAAATAAATAAATAAATAAATAAATAAATAAATAAATAAATAAACACATTGCCTGAAATCTACAGAGTAAAGGAGGGTCAGGTGATACACTCACCTGGGCTGAGCTCCTTGAGTTGAACACAGCAGAGGTGATATACACCAGTGACATCATCTCCTGGCCACTTTAACTACTCAGGTCTCCGTTGGCCTGACAGGCTCCCGCTTCAGCGTAATGAGACTCTTCTAGTTAATAATCGTCTAGCTAACAATTATCTAGCAAACAAGACACATATACAAACAAAACCAGGTTCTGATCCAATAATCTAGGCTGGAACTCAAGAACTCTCCCCAGTCATTCCATGCTACTCATGTAGCTGATTGAAGGGTCACAGTTTGAGAAACACCGCTTGAGGAGTCCTAACTCCATTGTACCTTCATAGTTAAAATTTTTAATTACAGAGACTAACTACTCTTTATTACATAGAACGCAATGCCTCGATAAACACAGATGAATCAATGAGAATGAACATGTCTTCTCTCTGAGCATTTAACGCTTCTGGTTCCTTCTTTACCGTGATCGGAGACACAAGGTGAGAGTGGATATTGAGATGCCGTTTGGTGACAGACCAAACTATGGAAAGCAGCGCAAGAATGCAGACCTAAGCTTTCAATTGCTGCCTTGACTTTTTAAGTCAGTAATAAACAACTAGAGCCGGCCAATTAGTAGACAAACAGGAAACCGGGAAACACACAGAGAACAGCGACACAAAGCAGCAGGGACCGAGGAGCAAGATAAAGAGTGACAGCTCAAAGAGCTGAGAGTGAGAGTATTTCAGGAGTACAAGGGAGCCTCCTTCTCAAAACGTTTTTTGTTATACGTGTGTGTCTGTGTGTATATATATGTTCATGGGGCGTGTGTGGGTGCACATGCATGTTGCGTATACTGGTACGTGCATGTACGTATGTGAGCGCGCCAGGGAACAACCTTGAGTCTCATCCTCAGGAACCTATCTTTTGAAAAGGGTTTCTCATTGTCCTGGGGCTCATCAGTTAAGCTAGACTGGCTAGCCAGAGAGCCCCAAGGAACCTCCTGTCTCTACGTCTCCCAGATCTGAGATTTCAAGCCTGGGCCACCAAGCCTGGCATGATGCTGTTGTGTGGCTGTCTTGGGGTTTCTATTGCTGCAATAAAACACCATGACCTCAAAAGTAAGTAGGGGAGGAAAGGGTTTATTTGGCTTACACTTCCACATCACAGCTCATCTACAAAGGAAGTTAGGACAGGAACTCATGCATGACAGGAACTCAAGCAAGACCGGAACCTGGAGGCAGGAGCTGATGCAAAAGCCATGAAGGAGTGCTGCTTACTGGCTTGCTTCCCATGGCTTGCTCAGTCTGCTTTCTTATAGAACCCAGGACCACTAGCCCAGGGCACCACGGCACCACCCACAATGGGCTGGGCCCTTCCCTGTCAATCACTAATTAAGACAGTGCCTTCCAGTTGGATTTTATGGAGGCATTTTCTCAGTTGAGGCTCCTCTCTGATGACTTTAGATTGTAACGAGAAAACATAAAACCCGCCAGTACAATGACTTAATAACTATGTGTAGATGATTAGTATTTCTGTGAGGTGTCACTTGTGTGTTGTGTACAAGTGGAGCCCAGTATAGGTGGTATAGACATCTGTTATTCTGCTTACAGTAGTTTGCCTACAGTACACACCTAGAATAAAAGGGAATTATGTCTCTCAGAGCTTCTAGGTAAATTGGACAATATTTCTTGTGTACCTACTATGTGCTCAGCATAGGACTAGGGATATAATGACCTTGTAGTGGGTTGCTGTTCCAGCTTTATCAAAGCCCTAGTGGGGCTTCCAGTAACTGTCACACCTACCTATGGCCTGCCCCTGAGGCAGAGTGGAGAAGGGAGCCCTTAAGACCCAAGATCCAGATGTGCCGGCTCTCTTGGTTCCTGGTTATCCTGGATGCTGGATGGTAGACTGAGCAGAGTTCTCCAGAGAACACCACAGGACTGCACTTCACCTCTCCCGGATCCTGTAAGCTATCCCTTTACTTGTTGTAAATTACCCCAAAATAAACCTTCATTTTAATGATGTGGAGTTACCTTAATAAATCTCCCATTATGACCTGACTCATATTCTGTGTTCACTATCAGCCAGACGGCTTTATCTTGTGGTTTTTAGAACCAAACTGAGGCTGACTGGGTGTGGCACACAGGGTGTAGCAGACAGGAATACACAGGACACACATTTTGTAGTGATTTGGTTTTCATTCTTGTGAAGGGGCCAACTCTATCTCTCAACTCGGAGAGATTAAAAGGCTAACTAATTGCTTTTTATGGATCCCCACCCCCACCCCCACCCCCGCACATGCGCGTATGGGCTTACATAGCTATGCCACGCATGCGCTTAGCTTGCGTGATCATGCAGCGGACGGATTACGTAGGACCTAAGGCCCCTTGCTTGGCTACTGAACAGCGCATGTGCGGTCCTGTAGCAACAGGTCTACCTTCCATAGTTCCACCGCCTCCTAATAGTCTATTAAAAATTTGAATCCATCAGTGGATTAAACCCACTCATTACCTCGAAACCTTCATAATCTCTGGCAATGAAATGCCCTCTGGAAAAAAAATGGAGTACCATGCCAGATTCGGAGATTTTTGAAGAGGACAAAAGCCAAGTCAAGTACAAGACTCGGTTGGCAGAAAAACAGACATGTGTCTCCCCTGTCAAGCCTTTTGCAAAAATGGCCCCAAGCTATTCCTCAATTGCTTGTGTGGCTTTCTGCGCTCTGATTGCACACTCAGTGTCAGCCACGTAGCACTGATGCCACCACCCTTTCTTCCCTGTTCTCTAATGTCTGCGTCTTGACTGTGCCTCCTTTGCCCACGACAGATTCCAGTCTCCTTGGCAGCTTCTGGTTGTATGTTCTACTTCCTTTATACCCCTTTTGTACTTAACCGTGCTCGGCAAAAACTTGTTGAATTGAGCTTGCATGGAGGATGATAAATCCTTTCTCTACAGGCAGTATTGTTTTCCGAGGCCTGTGGATTCGTCCATGACTCTCTAACTATATTGAGACCTCCCAATTAATGGAGCTTGGAAAGTAGCATTTTTAATGAGGGTCAGGGAGCTGGGAGCACAATGCCAGTGCCTTGGGGTGCTGTAACTTTTTCGTCAGCAATTCATTCTGCACTCTTTGTGTTTGGTCGCATTTGGATTGCTTCACAGCCAGTAGCACTCAGAAGGGACATATATTTAGAATAAACGTCCAGCCTTTTATTAAAGCTTTCTGTATATAATGAAACACGAATATTCTGGGCTTTCCTCCGCCTAACTTTCCCCCTCTCTGGAGCAGCCTTTGCCTGTGGTAGATACTGTTGTAAACCGTGACTAGGGTGGGCAGTGGTTCAGTAGGGGGCTGCTGGCTGGATTCCTTTTCAGATGGCAAGCTATTCCAACTTATCTTCAGTATGAGTCTGGAGCCACCTCCATGACTTCCCCATGGTGCCAGATTCAGGTAGGCAGCTTGTACGTTATACAACTATCCAGAAGCATTCACACTGTAGCCAATACGCCCCAAGAAGGACGATACGGTGAATGAATGCTCACCCAGTTCTACTGAGTCAGAATCTCTAAAGCGGGAACGCTGCATTCTAACAAATTTCTCAGGTTCCTATTATTGCTAAGGTTTGTAAATCACTGCTTAGGAGATCAGTTTGAAGAGAAAAACATACCTAAAGGAAAGAAACGAGGGAACTCATTTTAGTGTCTATGCCATTGTAGGTCTTCTGTTTCTCAGCTTCATGGATAGCTGTGAGTTATTGCCAATCAGAATGCATTTGCCTCATTAGTGATCTATTCTTCTAAGCAGGTCTCTCTTGCTCCCTTTAATTGAGTAGCATCTCAAACACATTGTTTCCTTGGCAACACTCATGTTCCAAGCTTCCTTAGATGCATGTGCCTTTGTCTGGGGTACTCATTGTTGGTGCAATGAATTGTTCTAGTTTCCTTCTTTAGCTGTGACAAATATGATGACCAAAAGCAATGTAAAAAGGAAAGAGTTTATAGGTTTATGCTTCCAAGTCATAATCCATCACTGAGGGAACTCAGGGCAGGAACCAGGAAGCAGGAACCGCAGAAGGATGCTGTTGGCTGCCTTACTTTTGGGCTCACTGGAAGGTGCATACCCAGCTACTCACACAATAGGTAAGCTTTTTTACACAGCCCAGAACTACTGCCCAGGGGTGATACTGTTTACAGTAGTCTGGGCCCTTCTATATCAATTAGTCATCAAGACAATTCCCCACAGGTATCTCTATAGGCCATTCTGATCTAGTCAATTCCTTGATAGAAACGACTCCTCTCAGATGGCTCTAGGCTGTGTCAAGTTACAAATAAGGGCTATTCAGGACAAGGACCATCTAATTGGCTCTGGTATCTTTTTTTTTTCTTAAAAAATAACAAAGCCTTCTCTCTCTCATGTGTCTTGTGGGGGAGGGGGATCAGTGTGTGCCATGGCATGCATGTACACAACATTGGACAACCTTGGGTATTACTCTTTACCTTACACCTTGTTGGAGAAGAATCTCTCGTTCCCTGTTGCATATACCAAGATAGCTAGCACATGAGCTCTGAGGACTTTCCTGTCTCCACAGTCCCTCCAACCACAGGAGCGCTAGGATTACCAGCAGAGCTACCGCCTTCAGTTTGTTACGTAGATTCTAGGCATCCAAATTCAGGTCCTCACACTTGCTTACCTACTCTACCCACTGAACCATTTTCCCAGCTTGGCTCTGGTCTTTTAATAAAGAATATCTCTTCTTCTAAAGAGATCTGTTACGATTTGAATCGAAGATACCTTGTCACCTAAAGGCTCCATTGTAGTCTAGTGGGCGTTTCAAAAGTGATTGGCTCATGAAGGCTCTACATCACCAATGGATTAACCCATTGATGATTTCATAGCTGAATGGATTATTAGGTGATGTCTAGTTGGAGGAAGTAGGTCATTGAGGGCGACTTTCAAGGGTGTGTCTTATCCCTGCCCTCTTCGTTTCTCTGCATCTCTCTGCTTCTTAGCTGCTATGAGGTGAGCAGTGTTCCTTTGCCATGTCTTTGACCCATGATGTTTCTGCCTTGACATGGCCCTAAAAGCAATGGTGTTGACTGGCTGACCATTGACTGGAAAACTCTGAACCTATGAGCCAAAAGAAATCTTTCCTTCCAAGTGTTTCCTCTTGATGGTTTGTGGTAGTGATGAAGAGTGACCCACATTGGAGCCATGAACATGGCTAGCTAACACTTAGTATTAAGATTTAATAACATAAATACACCACCCAGAGACATGTCCATAACAGTAAGAGCTGATGTAGATTGGACCACACCTTGCTTCAGACATTCGTTTCTAAGCACTTTATTAACATTTAACCCCTCAAAACAGTGATTTGCCATAAATGTTTGACTATTCTCATTTTACAGATTAACTAACTGGCATCTAGAACTTTCCCAGAAGTTCAAAGATGACTCTATGAGTGGACGTCACATAGTTAAGGAGCCTGAAAAGTAAACTGCTGTTATTTATGACTGCTAGGCCATGCTAGAAATACAGTATGTGTGTGTGTGTGTGTGTGTGTGTGTGTGTGTGTGTGTGTGTGAATGTTAAGAGGGAGAATACAAGACAGAAATTAGGTCAGGAAGACAAGAATGTTCAGAAATCACCACTGGAGTGTGTTGGAGGAGGGAGTTGAAAGACACCATAAGGCAGCAAGCTAGGCAGCATTCCAGCAAGAAATCCCTGGTGTGTGTGTTTGTGTGTGTGGTGTGTGTGTGTGTGTGTGTGTGTGTGTGTGTGTTCATGCACGTGCACATGCATTATGCGTGTGTTCTCTTATTCCTTTCTTGACTTCTTATAAAGCAGTAGGAACGGCATATAATTATCAGTGGTTCTTTTTTTTTTCTTCCACATGAAATACCTTCTTTTGGAGTCACACCAGCCAGTACCAGCTGGGACCTGCCTCTATTTGACAGACAAGTAACGGATTTAGGACTAGACAGGAAAGCTGGGATCAGAGTGCATTTAAAGACATCAGAAAGAGGGGGGTATACGCATACTGTGGAGGAGCATGGAGTTCACAGCAGGAATGTTGAAAGAGAAGTTAACTGTACTGTGATGACTGCTCTTAGGATCCAAGCCCAGAACAGCTACTAAACCTGTAATCCAGTTTCCACCAGTGAGAGGCAATTATTCCAATAATTCAGGTGGAGAGGGAACTATTGAATTACTGGAATAATTATCTCCATTTTCTTTCCTTTTTTGGAGAGAGAGGAGAGGGGAGAGAGAGAGAGAGAGAGAGAGAGAGAGAGAGAGAGAGAGAGAGAG
>CABHPQ010171995.1:0-16312 GCA_902168405.1 Peromyscus aztecus | reverse complement strand
GAGAGAGAGAGAGAGAGAGAGAGAGAGAGAGAGAGAGAGAGAGAGAGGGAGAGAGAGAGACACTGGGCTGAAGCTGCCTCCTAAATTAACTTTTTGAGTAAATATTTTTCTGGGCCTGTATGGGCCTTGGCAAGATCTTGCTCCTGAAACCGATCCCTTTTACCCTTCTTGGCTACCTTTCCCTTTCAATCAGTGTCTTGATAGGTAATAGGGGGAACTGATTTGAAAAGAAAATGGCTATTTAGTGTCTCCTGTCATTTGCAAATCACAGTCAGTTTCTGCTAGATCAAGAGTGGCTTTCCATTGTCTCGACTGAAGGCAGAGGAATGAATAGAATGACCCCATCTTCCAAATTCCAAATTGACAGGCAGGTGATGCAATGGGTAGGTTCTGCCTGATACTTGGTGCCCTGTGTAAAATGAATATGTATATACTCCAAATAGGTCTTGGTGTTGAGAGCGGACTTTGAAGGAGGGGACTGTTGTTGTCCGGGCCAGTTGTTCCTTTGAGAGACACTCACAAAGATCTTCACTGTTTCGGGCAGAAGGATTACTCCAGAGACCTTGGGAGTTTCAAGACAACTGAATGCAAGATAAGAAAGAGGATATCTTGAAAAAGGTAGACTGGTCATCCCCGCCGGGACTCTTCTGTATGGCACATTATTGACTTCAAGGCAAGAGGCCATGAAAGTGCTTTTCTTCAAGACAGTAAACTCTCTGTTTTTGGAAGTGAATGGAAAAAAGGGCTGTTTTGGTTCCCCATATCGGTTTTCAGAAATGAGTAAATTGTACAATGCGTTTCAAACTGTAATGCTCCCAAATATCACTTACTGGTACCCGGATGGTTTAGAAGCTCCTTGGGGATGTTAAGATAAACAGAAAATGTTCTGTGCTGCAGCAGGGTGAAGGAGTCCTTTCTCAATGCCATCAAGCAAGCAGAAACAAACAAATACCTTTCCCTGACCCACAACTGTCAAAGGATCAAGCTAGATAGGTGGGGAATGTAAAAAAAAGGTTTGCAAATAGTTACCTTACATAGGATCTTTGTTATTGCTCTAGGCAAGAAGCCAGTATTTGCGATTAGTAGATCTGCCCCTAATGTCCACCTTACCTGGAGCAGTCATGCCGCAGTTCCCAGATTCCTGGCCCTCAGGGTTTTGGATTGCATTTAAATCTAACCACGATGTTGTAGGGTACAAGGTTGGGAGGACAGATTGAAGTAGGGGCCACACTTTTGCTGCTCCTATTATTCTTTTGCTTAAAAAAAAAATCAGTCATAGAGGTATTTGCATTATGGATGTCAAGAGGCAGGCCACAGAGATCTCGTTTTGCATTTGAGGATAAAAGCATGTCTGGCCTGGTGTGAAGCCAGCTTCCTGTCCATGAGAGCTTCCACTCTGTGTGACTTTGACAGCGAGGCTGTGGTTTAAGAGGTGACAGATTCCTAATCTTGGGAGCGCTAAGACCTCCCTTGCTGGCCCACATCTACCATGTAGCTGTGGGAGCTATTTCTGGAATCTCGACCTTAGCCCATTTACTCAGCTCTTCCAATTGTTAAGTGAGCTTTTTAATGTCCTATAGCAAATCCCTTCATTCTCAAGTTTGCTAGAATGACTTATGTCCTCTTCGATAGAGCCACAATTATACTTCCATTTGTATACTCAAGTTTGGGGGCAACAGACCAAAAAAAAAAAAAAATAGAACTCCAAATTTGTTTTTTCTGATGTGCTTTGGTATGAAGGCAGCATTGATTCGGTTAGTATTGAAGCACAGAACACTGGTAGTGCCTGGCAGGCCATGGCAAAATAGTTATCATCCATTGGTCACTTGGAATAAAGCATCCAGTGAAGGCAAAGCTTTGGTGGGCTGAGTACCTGACGGTAAGAATGAGGTGTTCAAAAACTGTGGTGCTGAAGTTTTGTTTCTCCCTACACTGAGAGAACTTATGAAAAAAAAATGTGCTAAGGACTGTAAATTTACTGTTTTGAGTCATAATTAGGAGGGTGGAGAGAGCAGGGAGCTTTTGTGACTCGCCAGGAGAATCATTCCTTCGGTGTATCTACAAGACTGATGCGTTCTAACACCAAATGCAGTTTGATTCTGTGGGTTGATAACTAAAAGATAAATGGAACCCACAGTGTCTCTAGGTCTCTCATACACAAGTTTAGGTATTGACTGGGAAAAAGCAGGACTCTGAGAGCGGCAATGGGGTCCTTTGTGTGGGTTCAGTCAAACTTGAGTTCATATATCAACAAAATCCCATCAACTCTCTCTTGCCAGTAGGAGTATTGGCTTTGTCTGTATGCCTAGTCAATCAGTTGCTTGGAGACTCTTATCATTATAGACTTCGTAACGAGAGTAAAACCCTAAACAGGCCCCAGAAGGATAGGTACAAAGAGCTTAGGCACAGGTTTACATATCCAAGGAACTACAGGATTTTGCTCATTTATATCAGTAAACCCCCAAGAGACTAGATTATAAGAATATAAAATATAGAGAAAAAAGCAAAACTTTTAATCTAACTTGATTCTCTGGTGTGGGGGCATTTCAAAAGACTCTAAATTCATTTTTCTAGTTGTTACACCTTGAAACATGGTTGTGACTCAGCCTGTCTTGTTGACTGGACACAGAACCAAATGGTGGTATACTTGGAAGGAAATTGTGATGTACAGGGAGAATTCCAAACACTTAGGAGTATTATTTGTACATATACGTCATGCATGAACCAGTAACCCACCAAATTGGTCCTTTCATCAAAGTGTTGTGAATGCAAGGGTGAGAAATTCACTCTTGGGCAGTATTGCAGTATCCTATGTCGTACAGAAGCAGTGGTAGGAGATGCTACTGAAATTCAACGCGTCCCTTGAGATACTGGAGTAAGGAGGAAAATAAGAAATACCTAATGCCAGAAGAAAGGATTGAAGAAATTGAATCCTGCTCCCTATGTGACGGCTTTCTGACACTTCAATTTCCTTCTAAATATAACACCAGTGGGTCAGACAGCAACAGGACAGATTGTCATTTTATCTTTGTTGGTAGTTAATTGATTATGGAAGTCCTAGAAATTAATAGATACCCAGTTTACCAGAAAGACACACTTGAAGTTCATTTATGTCTATATGCATGAGTGTGTGTGTGTGTGTGTGTGTGTGTGTGTGTGTGTGTGTGTGTATACACAAATGATTTTAAAAAATACCATAGATCTGAAAACCATTGTCACAAGTTGAATTGCAAGGGTAAAATTGAAAAAGCTTTAATCTAATTTTCAGACCTAAGAAGTTTATAAACCTAGAGTCACTGAATGAAGGAGAAGCCAGGGTCTTGAGCCCCTGTCAAAAGGGGCTAATGTAACTTTCTCAAATAAAGTCCAAGCTATTTGATAACTGAACTCCATCCTGTGAGAAGAGAGAAATCAAGACTTGGGAGGGTGTATTGGTATATTAATGTCCGAAGACCCACAACACCACTGAGGTTCTCTAGAGGCGGCAAACGAGATGTGGGTGACAATGTATCTCTGTAGGTTTGTGACGCCATCTTGTCATTGTTTTCTCAATTTCTGAATATGTGTTTAGAGCAGACATACAATCAGCAGGAGCATGGCATTGGCTTTGTAGTGTAAAGACTTAATGATGAAGGGATGGGCGGAGCTAGATCCACTGTCACCTGTCACAACAGGAAAACAAACAAGAACACTACAAACCCCAAGGAAATCAGAGATCAGATTTAAAAGCCTCGCAGAAGGCTTTTAAAAATCGAAGGGTTTAGTCGTTTCTCTCAAATTTGCCTTTAGCTCATCCAGTTGGGCTTTGCAGGAAAGCTATGGGTCTTAGAGACTGACAGTGAACCACTTCAGATTTCACCAGATGGTGGCCACAGTTATACTCACTGTTCCTCATGTCAAATCACTGTAGCTTCTGTTCCCGGCGTGCAGCTATTGCACTGGAAAATACCCTTTGTCTTAGTCAGGGTTTCTATTCCTGTGAAGGGATGCCATGACTATGGTAACTCTTACACAGGAAAATATTTAACTGGGGCTGGCTTACAGTTCAGAGTTTCAGTCTATTATCATCATGGTGTGACAGGCAGCACGCAGGCAGACGTGGCGCTGGAGAAGTAGCTCAGAGTCCTATATCTTGTAGGCAACAGGAAGTGGTCTGTCTCTCTGGGCATGACTGGAGCATATATTAGAGTTCAAAACCCGCCCCCACAGTGACACACTTCCTCCAACAAGACCACACCTACCCCAACAAGGCCACATCTCCTAATAGTGCAACTCCTTTTGGGGGCCATTTTTTTCTTTTCAAACCACCACACTCTTTTTTTTTTTTCTTTTTCCTGTTTCAGTTGGTATGGAACAGCAGAATCAGTTGTTTTTCACCTCACAGACACAGCAGTTCATTTCATCATCTCTGGGCTGTGCCAACCATCAGGTTCTCAAGGCCATTTTACGTTATTATTTTACTTTCTTTCTTATTGATTGGTTGATTGATTGATTGGTTGATTGATTGATGGGGGACATGTGCACACCACTATGTGAGCGTGGCTCTTTGCTTCCACTATGTAGAGCCCAGGGGATCCAATTTAGGTTGCTGAGCTTGGTGGTGGATGTCTTAGACCTTCTGAGCCATCTCACTGATCAGTTTGACTTTAGCTTGAAGGGACATTGTCATCACATTGTGCCATAGAATGCAACTTCTTGAACAGTGGGCTGCCATCCCTTAGGGGAGGGGTTCTCAACCTGTGGGTAGCAACCCCTTTGCGGAGGTTAAATGACCCTTTTACAAGGGTTACCTAAGACCATTGGAAAACGCAGATATTTATGCTATGATAATATCATAGAATAACATAAATAATAATAGCATAGAATAAATAATAACAGAATAACATAAATTCGTAACAGTAGCAAAATTACAGTGATGAAGTAGCAACAAAAATAATTTTGTGGTTGGGGGTCACCACAGCATGAGGAAGGGTCGCAGCATTAGGAAGGTTGAGAATCACTGCCTAACGGGGTTATGGAACTAAAGGAGGAATTGCAAACAATGAAGCAATAGTAAAACATTCCCGAACTTTACAATGAACAAATGCCAATTCAAAATCCCACACGTAATCCTAGCTGTTTCTGGCAGCACTTTGCCCATAGTGTATCATGTGGCTTCATGGCAGCCTTGGTTCTGAATGCAGAGCATGTGCACTTAGCACTGTGGATGCTGTCAAGACTTGGAATGCCAGTGAATGTGCCTGAAACGCTGTGGTCAGAGACTGTGGTGTCCTATGAACTGTAGTGCTTTTAACTGTGCTTGGAGAAACATAATGGTTAGATTATGAAAAGCAAACAAACAAAAACTACTCCTCCACTTGTGTGATGTGTTGTGTTAGAATGTTTGACTTTAAAAACTGTTGTTATGAGCTGCTGGCTTGAGTTTCCTAACAAATCATCAAACTAATTTTGGCGTGGGAATAGGACAGATTTTTTTCAACAATTTTTGAAATTGCCTGAACCGTAGATCTTCCATGTTATACAATATTTGTGCGAAGCCATGTTCTCAGCATTGATGTGTGTCAGAACATGCTCCAAGAATGGAGTTGTGTGAGGAGAATTCTGAGTGCTTGTGAGAAAACTACCAAGAAAACAGACAAGAGTCTTGTGACCTCAGTGTCTTCAGAACATGGGATTGTTCTTGGAATGTGTTTTCATGGTCCTCCCTGCTGTAGCAAACAGGAGTGAGTTGACTTCAGATCACTCATTATTGCTTGCTGATGTTCAGTTACATGTTTAAACTATCCTTTACATGACTCTATGGAAAAACATGTTTGTGTCATGTGCAGCTCATCCTTGTGGTTGGACACTTTATTCATGTGATTCTTCTTAACCCTCAGTGTATAAATTGTCTGATGCTCTGAATAAAGTTGGCTATTGCATGGGACTTTAGTCTGCCTCTTTTATTGGCTCCAGTCTCCCAGGTCCCACTGCAGATCCAGAGCCATGACAGATGATCATGAAAGAAAAAATATCAACCAGCTCTGAAAAAAAAAAACCAAAAACCTGAAGATGTTCTACATACTTCAGAGTAAAATATTAAGCCATGATTTCTACATAAAAATAAAGCACACCCACTCACTAGTGTTCAAATTTGCCTTTATCTCTAATAAGTTGTATGTGTATCAAAGAATTGTTTTAGGAATAAATTTCTTTATGATTTATTGCTCATAGGTGTTTGACTTGTACATCTACGTTACAGGCTGATAAACATATAAGAATGTCTTGTGTGAATAGAGGTCATGAGTGGAGAAAATGTAAGCTCTGCCATAGAACAACAGATCTGCCCACTGTGTTGATGACATGTATGAATGAACAAACACTCATATGCTCTTGATGACCTAGTATAATTTTTTTAATCATACAAATGTAAGGGTTTATCACATCAGTAAAGTTTATGAGAGTCTGTGGTGGTTTGAATGAGAACAGCCCCATAGGCTCATATATTGAATGCTTAGTTACCAGGGAGCTGAACTCTTTGAAAGGATTAGAAGAATTAGGAGGTGTGGCCTTGTTGGAGGAAGTGTGTCACTGTGGGTGGGCTTTGGGGTTTCAAGAGCCCATGTGAGGCCCAGTTCTCTCTCAGCCTGCAGATTAGCATGTAGCTATCAGCTACCGCCCTACACCATGTGTGCCGCCATGCTCCCCTCCATGATGATACTGGACTAAACCTCCGAAACTGTAAGCAAGCCCCAATGAAATGTTTTCTGTTTTTTTAAGAGTTGCCTTGGTTATGGTGTCTCTTCAGAACACTAGAACAGTAACAAAGGCACTTAGTATATTATGTTTCATGGCAAAGTGGAATTAAGGTTGTAGGTAGAATAGAATTCTTAATCAAGACTTTGCAATGGGAAGATTATCCTCATGGATACAATATAACCATGTGATCCTTACACTCTGAATAAGAAAACATGCTTTGGAATCCTCTGGCAGGTTTTAAAACACTCAATCTTGAACCGCACATTCAGAGATTTTGGTTTAGTTGGTCCAGACAGCCCAAGAATTCTTACTTAATCTAGCATATATTTAGGATCCAGGGACTAGGCTATGACACTATTTTATTTACTGTGAGGAAATCAGGGACAAGGGTATGGGGAACAGACACCTGGGGATTCCTCCTCCACACTTGCTACGAAAAAAGAGCCATTCAATATTAAAACCCCCAATGCAGATAAGTTCTCAACATGCACCCCAGGCTGGCCTTGAACTCTTTCTACCTTTTGCCTCAGCCTCCAGTACTAGGATGACGATTTTGGACCACCACGCCTGGCTTAACCATTTTAAAATGAAAAATATTCTTTTTGTCAGTTGTCTTCCCAATTGCCTTACTTCACAGTTAGTCTGCTGCAGGCTAACTCATCTAGCTCCTCTGGGGGCTGGGGTACAGTTAATCCACCCAGACAGGTTCACTGGGAAGCTATTACTCATGAGGGCATTTCTGAGACTTCTCGTTTTTGTTTTTTTACCTTGCTACATGACTGGTAACACATGCTTTGAGCATTTTCTGTGTCAAGAGTGTTAGAGTTATGACCTCTGATATGGGACACCAGGAAGTTAGCACTTCATTGCTGACATGTTAGAAGCTGAGTGTTTCTTCACCAAATCCCTGGCTTTGCCCACAGGTAGCCTATGGTGGTTCTTTTTGTTATCTGGCTCACCTGATGTCAAAAGCATCTGGACCACCCTCCACCGGCGTCTCTATCTGCACACTAAGTGGTTACACGTTAGTCCTCAATATGTGTCTGGAGCCACATTGCAAGAGGATGAGGAGTGGGGTCATCTTCATGGACACAAGCAAACCCTACCCCACACTGCTTGTCCTGCTGCAGACTCTAGGCCTTCCAGCCTGGTCCTGTTATAGGGGCATACTTGTTGTCTTCCTAGCAAAGCTGGAGGCTCTTGATGTCCCTGGCTTTCCAGTCTGAGGTGGGTCTCCTGAGTTCAGTTCCTGGGTTGGCGTTGGTTGCCTAGAAACTTCTTTCTCTACTTAAATCAAAGCATAGTTGTAGTACCTGTTACTCCCATGAGTTTTCTTCAGTTTTGAGTTTCTATTTTTATGCTATAGCTCTTTATCACATCTTACATGCTATTATAATAGTGTATATATTGTTGTTAAGAAACTCCTTAAAGTCGAGTGGTGGTGGCACACACCTTTAATCCCAGCACTCAGGAGGCAGAGCCAGGCGGATCTCTGTGAGTTCCAGGCCAGCCTGGTCTACAGAGTAAGTTCCAGGACAGTCAGAACTGTTACACAGAGAAACCCTGTCTGGAAAAACCAAAACCAAACAACACACACACACACACACACACACACACACACACACACACACACACACACACGCAAACTCTTTAAATCCTCCATGGACCAACACATGACATAATGTTTAATCCCAGCACTCGGGAGGCAGGGGCAGGAGAATCTCTGTGAGTTCGAGGCTAGCCTGGTCTAAAGAGTGAGTTCCAGGACAGCCAGAACTGTTACACAGAGAAACCCTGTCTTAAAGAACAAAAACAAAAACAAAAACAAAAACAAAAAAACAAAACAAAACAAAACAAAACTCGTTAAATCCTCCATGGACCAACACACCACATAATAAGTTCTAGGTCATCAATGATTAACACCCAGCTCCATCCCCAGAGAAATAGTGGAGATGAACACCAGCTACTTATCTCACTCTGGCACACCCACAGGCCAGAGGGGGGTTGCCTTAAATGTCACCCATTTCAGTGCGGAGATTAAGAGGTTCTTGGTTGCCTGGTGAGAAGCGAGAAGCTTTACCTGATCAACCACACTTTCCAAATATTACGGATAGGTAAATGACCCATGAAACCATAGTACCAGGATTGAATCTCAGGGGTGAGGAGACGAAACAAAATTGCCACCTGGGGCTTTCGTTTTTATTAAGAGAAGAAAATAAACAGGGCTAATTGCATTTCCAGCCTGAGACTGTGTTTTCTGACGTGAATGAAAAGTATGACAATTTTAACTCAGGTGGTGGCATCTAAAAGTCAGATCAAAGTGCTCATTCTGGATGGTGCATCCTCGATATAAGTTCACACTGGGGAGCTTGGGAAACCCCTCTGTTGGTCTTTTTTATCTGCCACCTCTTTTTCCCCCATCCCTCACTGTACATTTCTCCTTCTTACTCCTCCTTTTCCTAATTCTGCGTGGAGTTTCCACGTGGGCCCCACAGTTGTGCTAACAATAGCAGCAGCTGCTATTAATCACGCCGGTACCACTTGCCAGGTGCTGCGTGGATACCCTGGCTTCAACCACTCACTCATTCTTCAATGCAGCCTTCCTGGAGTATGGCCTTATTTGTGTAATAAGACCAATCTGATGTGGTGCTTAATTGCTCCATTATGTCTTTCGTCAGCACTGCTAATAATAAAAGTATTGGTATTCTTAACGTTTTCATGCTTGACTTAAAATATATTGGTAAATATGATGCTGGCCACTGGGAAAATTAAAAGTAGCAGGCTATGGGGAATTGGGGTTTATGTTTCATTATTGTTTTAAATTTCATTTTCCTGGAGTAACAATTACTGGTGGCAAATGAAAGTTCTGGAAGCAGTTGTTTCACAGTGAAATTTAACCGATTCCTTCCCCGCAGTAAAACAGATACTGTTGAGTAAGAGCATGAGAGGCAAGAAGGGGCTGTGCTGTGAACTCAACTTCTCCTGGTAGGTTTGGAATTAGTCATCATTTTCAATGCCTGATCACCCGAGAAAGCAAAACTACTACAGCCCTGCTCTGAATTCCCCCAGCCGAGACCCTCTACACTGTATCTGGAAGATCCAGCCTTGGGGATGGAGACAATTGAATCCGGAGAGGATGCAGCCAACAAAGGCTGGCAATGTTGTCTTTTTCTCCCTCCTGGACTGCAAATTACCTTGATTTTTCCCTGTGCTTTGTACATAGGATTCTCCAGAGTTCTGCTTCACCGGTAAAGCTCTGAAGGTTGCTTGCAAAGCCAGGGCTCTGGGGACTAGTGAATGTTCCACAGTCAGGCAGGCCAGTTGTCACACAGGGGCATGGAGCCAGCTTGCTCAGGCATGGGGCCCCGGGAGCCTGGCCTTGCATCAGCTGTGATGGAGCTTTCGTCAGTTGCTCTGCTTAGGAAGCTGGAGTCCCTGATGCAACAGGACAGAAGGGGCTGGTAGGCTGGGACTTAGGAGACCCTTGCCCACGGGAAAATGAGAAGCAGTATCTTGAGGTACAGGATTTAACTGGCCAGCCAGCTCATATACCTGGGAGCATCCCACATCTTCCAAGGTTCCCATAAAGGGTGCCAGATAAAGTCTCTTGGAGGAAAGTGATGAGGGCTATTAGGAGAGAATTGCCAGAATACATCCCTCCGCTTTGTCACCATAAAAAAGGTGTGGTCAGCACCTCTGTCATTGCTACTGCGAGTAATTGTGTGTGTGTGTGTGTGTGTGTGTGTGTGTGTGTGTGTGTGTGTTTAATTGTAAGATGAAAGCTTCAGTGTTTTTTCGAAACTTACTGTAGTGGGTCTGAGTTACAGCTCTCAAGAACACCAAGTTTCAAACCTTGGAACCTGTAAATGTCATTTATTGTGGTGATGCAGAACCACAACTCCCACCTCAGAGGGGTCTGAGACAGTTTATTCTAGAGTCAAATACAAGTGACCACGGCCCAGACTTAGGTTACCCCTAATTCCATGCTCCATTATGGGAGCCATCTCATGGAGTGTTTATAGTAACAAAACAATCATTCATCAAGGCACTTTTCAAGTATATTTTGAGGTATGTTGGCAGTTATACCAAGGCAGAGAAATTTCAGTCATGAGTCTCAGATGTCTGATGACTCTTGGCCTTCCAATAGGTAGAAACTATGGTTTGGTTAAATTAATATACTACAAAAGATTTATATCCGTTAGTCATGAGTGCTAGGCCTGAAACATAAGTGGGCAAGGAATGCCATCTAGGGGGCTAATGATAGCCCGTGATGAAATATAATTAGGTTCTAAACCTGCAACATTCCAACCTCTCACAGTCATTGACATTATGACCAGCCTATCGGCCTTCCAGCAGCTCCAGCAGTGGGCTCTTTCTGGGAATTTTCATTCCCAGTTGGAAAAGCATCTTTGCAGATGTGGTTAAATTAAGTACCTTGAGATGGAGATCCCACCCTACCTTACCCAGTGGCCCTGACTGTAGTCAACAATGTAATTTTCACAAGAAGGAAAGAGTGAGATTTGATACACACAGAAGTACAGGCGATGAGACCATGGAAGCAGATATTGGAGGGATGTGGCCACGAGCCAAGGAATACTGCAACCACCAGAAGCTGGAACAGGCAAGCACCAGATTCTCCATAGCGTTTTTAGAAGGACCAGGGTCCTGCTGCCGCCTGGCTGTACTGATTTTGCTATTCTGGCCTCTGGTACAGTGAGAGGATAAATTTCCGTTGTCTTCATCCATTCATTAATTTTGTGGTCATTTGTTATAGCAGCCACAAGAAATTGGCCATTTAAATAACTTGAACCTGATGAGTGTGATCACCTCAGAGAAAACAGTAAATAGTTAATAGGCCTCTTGTGTAGGCTGGACAATGAAGTTAGCTGGGTAGATACTTCTGTAATCTACCCTGCTTGTTTTCCTAACATTCGATCCTTTACAAAAGGAAAAATTAATGTACTACTGAAAAAAAAAACTAAGACACACAATTTACTGTATCCCTTTATGATAACCCAGGACAGGGAATGGCTGCAGAACCTTAAGGGATTTTCTAGCATGTTTCCAGAACGCAGTATTATATGTGTGCATATATATGTGTGTATGCGTGTATCCATGTGGGTGTTCTCAGATGTGCAGGTGTATGTGCCAATGTAGGTGAAAGGTCAGCCTAGGTTGGCATTCCTTTTACATTGAGAGCAAGCTGCTCTCTGGCCTGGAAACTCACTGATTTACCTAGGCTGGCAGGTCAGTAGGCACTGGGATTTGTCTGCCTTCCCCATCCCTAGCATAGCATGCGTGCACCTTTGTGCCTAGTGTTTTATGTGGGTTCTGGGTATGACACTCAGATTCTGTGCTTTCAAGGCAAGCATGCTATTGACTGAGCCTTTCCCCCAGCCCCAGGATGCAGTCTGGATTGAGACTGATGCAAAGAAGGGCCCAGATTATTCCACAGCAACACTAAATGTTGTAATGTCACACTATCTGACGCCAAATGTTAGACTCCAAAGGACTTTGCATCTTACTTCACCTGACCATTTTTCTGGGTAAAATTTAGATTTCTGATATGCAGAAACAAATTCTTTCTTCCTCTTATAACTAGCATAAGACTGCTCTTAATACCATATGAGTATATAGACACTTTCCCACCTCTTGCTTTCAAGAAAATTATACATTGGCTTGGGAGCTAAGATGAATAAAAAGGCAACAGATGATGTGTTATAGAAAAGATAACTCCATAATCCTAACACATATGTGATTAAGTTGTAAAAGCATCAAATGCAGGAAGTGAGGCCTCCTGTGGATGCAGTTTACACAGAGCTGACCAGCGAGCATCAACAGAAACGAGCCACCCAGTACTCCTCTGCACAAATGTCCTGAGTGGTTGCTGCCTACCATTTCCAAACTGTTACTGTAAAATCAACTGGCAAATGTTTATGCGCAGCCTAAGACGTGTGAATGGGGGCCTACCAAACGACTGTGGTTCTCACGCCAGCTGCAACACTGCTATGCTCAGCTCGAGCTGTGACATCCACACTCCTCTGTCACAGGAGACTCCAACATATGCATGCATCCTCACCTTGCCAGCAGCAGTCGGAGCTGAATGGGAGCTGAACTGAGCAGCCTCCTCCACTACTTTTGGGAAAGGGAGAGACCCAACACGTGCAGCATATCTATTCTCTGCCAGGCACAGTCAAAATCGCTTCACTCTGTCCTCAGGTCAGGACTCCAAAACAGCCACGACATCCCCCAGTGCTGTGGCTGAGGATGAACTTGGACACTTGGGGAAGCTAAGCAGCTCATACAGCTGGTGCATGACTGTCAAGCTAGGACTCAGAACCTAGTCCTGACACCTACATTTATCACATTCATAGTTTCAGCAAAAAGAGATAAGTGAATTTTACAACGTCATGCTAGGAAACTAATGAAAAGCAAAGCATAACCGAACAGTGGCATTGGAACTCAGCACCCTCGCCCGCCTTGCTCCGTCTTGGGCTCATATTGGCAGCATTTCTGTTCTCATAGTCCCCTCCGATCCCTGCCACTTCTCCCCTGGGGTTCATTCTACCCACTGATCTTCTCCTTTCAACCTTCCGCCGCCCAGGGACCGCCTCTTTAATTTCCATTAATGATGCCATGAGCTCTTCCATAGCATCCTCCTGATACGTCATGTTTCCCACTGTAAGGTGTATTTGAGTGTACAGTGTGCTTCTGGTCTGTAGAGAGTGTTTCTGTTTCTTCCATCATATTCTGAATTTTTCCCTGTCCATCTTTATTTCTCTGAAGTTTAGTTCAGTGTTCACAGAGTAAGTGGTCAGCCATTATTTCTCCACTCGAATTACCTTCTGGCTGTTTTCCAGCATCCACCATCCGCTGCAGCTTCTCTTCCCGAGCTGTGTTTCTTTTGTAGAGTTTCACCACCAAATCCCAGCTCTTCTCTGTCCACATGTTCAGAGTGACATGATGTCCTATGTAGTATTTGCATTCTCCAATGTGGTAGCCACTGGCCAGGGGTGGGGAATTGTGGCTGAAGAATCAGCCTGCTTTTTGCATGTTGGGGGTTGATTCAGAATTAAGAATCAGATTATAGAAGACCAAGGATGTAGTTCAGTTGGTAAAGTGCTTGCCCATCATGCATGAAGTTTGGGGTTTGCTTCTTTGTGCTGCCTAAACCAGGAGTGGCAAGCTGGGAATGGTGGTGCATCCCTATAATCTCAGCACTCAAGGCCATCCTCAGTTACACAGGGAGTTCGAGGTCAGCCTGGGATCTTTCTCTCTTTCTCTTTTCTAGGAAAATTTAAAAAAAAGATAAAAAGAATCAACTTTAAATTAAATTTTTCTTTGAAATAACATCAACAGTTCAAATAACTACTGCCCATTGGACAGCGCAGTTATCCAAACAGGGAACAAGCTTGTCCCTCAGTCTGAAGCAACGCCATGAGATTAGACACTTGTGGCCATCCTGAAGAAGTGCATTGTTGAGTTTATATGAACTATGTCTGACAGAAAGGTGTTCAGTTCACTTCCAGGTGAGTCGTGGTTTGGAGCTTTCTCTCAAATTGTTTTGGGCAAGACTTCATGCAATCAATCTGGGAGCTAACTTGTAGGCACTGTCTACCACCTGCTGTGGGATGGTCTGTATGTCAAATGCTCTGATTGGTCAATAAATAAAACACTGATTGGCCAGTGGCCAGGCAGGAAGCATAGGCAGGACTAACAGAGAGGAGAATTGAGAGAACAGGAAGGTGGGAGGAGACACTGCCAACCGCTGCCATGACAAGCAGCATGTGAAGATGCCGCTAAGCCATGAGCCACGAGCCACATGGCAAGGTATAGATTTATAGAAATGGATTAATTTAAGATGTAAGAACTAGATAACTAGAAGCCTGAGCCATTAGGCCAAACAGTTTAAGCAATATAAGTCTCTGTGTTTACTTGGTTGGGTCTGAGCTGCTGTGGGACTGGCGGGTGACAGATTTGTCCTGACTGTGGGCCAGGCAGGAAAACTCTAGCTACAACCGCCCATAGGGTGGCAGCGTCGTTAAAATGACATTCACATCTGTAAGGGAATGTGGGGAGACGCTGAAGTGGGCTGTTACTGAATTGCCCTAAAATCTCTCCAAAGATGTTGAGATACTAACTAGAAAAAATGTCCTTCTCTTTTTCTTTCCCTTCACTTCTGTCAAATTTAATTTTCTTATTTTCTTTTTCTGAAACTGTAGTAGCTGTCAAGAATGGATTGCTGGAAGCCAAATTTGTCATTTTTATCTCCGGTGGTTGGAGAACTTTGATTTTTTTCTTTCTAGGAGTAATGCATCTCCACTTAGAGGGCAGCTAAGTGAAAGCGCTCTCCGGAAACAAGATTTGTTCTGCTGCCTTCTTTCAATTTGTCAAAAAGACAAAAACCTCAGCAGCCTCACTTGGTAATAATGCCTGGGAATTACTCAGAGCCATCTTCTACCTACTTTTCTTGTCTCTATTATCTTGCATGTGTAGTGGAGAAGAAAGTGAGCACATTTACAACGTAACGTTGCTGCTTACGCATGGATTGCCGAAGCTGATTGTTCTAAGTGACGTGCTTGTTTATATTAAAGTGACCAGTGCCTGTGAGTATACAAGAACTAAAGACAGAATTTTACGTCTTTTCTATGACAATTAACCCTTTCATGCACTGACACGGATAAGGGTGATGCAAGGCCTTGCATAAGTAAAGGTTGTCCTTCAAACAGGCAAGCTGAATGGTAAATTCGTTACAGAAATTTCTTCGACACAGTTGGAAAACAAGTATTAAATAAAAATCTCCATTTGCAAAGAAGGATGCTGGGACCACCCATAATTCAAGGATTTTTGCTTTCTCAACATGACTGTGTATCAGTCATTTTGAATATCCATCATAACTTCTAAGCTTTCAAATCCCAGCATATAAGCAGCGCTTTAGGCTGGCCACTTACTACCAACCCAAACCTGATCTCTATAACTCGTGTGTCTAATGTTCACAGTGGAGAATAGAAAATCTTAGAAAAAGATTTCTGCTGTTTTCCCGAGGTTGGTTAAGAGGAAAAGGGTAGCCCTCTCTGCTCTGGCCATCTGACCAACAGTTCTGGGTAGAGTTCTCTTAAAATCCCAGCCCGTCCCTGTGGTGAGCAGGCTTTCAGTGACAAAGCTCTATGGTTGGGCATGCCAAGCTCATTGACACTCAAGAGAGTCTCCAGGAACTTATGGATGAGGTGTGACTGAGAAATCAATAGTGTTGGAGACGGAGTATTAAAAACAAAACAGAACACCTTGAGTGTGCCTGACTCAAGGGAAGGTATATTCTGTCAGAACTGGAGCCACTTTTCAGCTATAGTGGTTCTTGACCGGGGGAAGATTCTTCTTCCCAGAACAGCTTCCTTAATGAGTTACTTCACCCCAAATTCCAATAATACTTATGCCTAGTGTGGGGCGTTTACCCACCACCCCCACAGCTTCCCAGAGTTTTCTTGAGTGTGAGCAGCAGGAAATATTAGATAGAAGGATTTATTGCGGAGAATCTTGTGGAGATAAACAGATAGAAAATACAGGATAGCCTCGA
>CABHPQ010171992.1:34463-46061 GCA_902168405.1 Peromyscus aztecus | reverse complement strand
GCACACAATATTTTGGCGAACACAATACCACCACACTATATTGATGGCATTATGTTGATTGGACCAAGTGAGCAGGAGGCAGCAACCACTTTGAACTCATTGGTAACCCATATGCGTATCAGAGGATGGGAAATAAATCCAACCAAAATCCAAGGACCTCTACCTCAAAGTCTTAGGAGTCCAATGGTGTGGAGCATGCAGAGCCATTTCTTCTAAGGTGGAGGATAAGTTCTGCACCTGCCCCTCCCACCATCAAGAAGGAAGCACAAGTTTAGTGGGCCTCTTTGGATTCTGGAGACAGCACATTCCCCACTTGGGTATGTTACTAGGGCCCCATATACAAAGTGACTCAGAAAACTGCTAGCTTTGAGTGGGTCCTGGAACAGGAGAAAGCTCTTCAACAGGTCCAGGCTGCTGTGCAGGCTGCTCTGCCACTTGGACCACATGGTCCAGCAGACCCGATGGTACTTGAGGTGTCAGTGGCAGATAGGAATGCTGTTTGGAGCCTTTGGCAGGCCCCTATAGATGAAATCATAGAATCCCCAAATCACCTTTGGGATCTTAGAGCAAGGCTCTGCCATAATCTGCAGACAACTATTCTCCCTTTGAAAGACAGCTCTTGGCATGCTATTGGACCTTAGTGGAAATGGAACGTTTGACAATAGGCCGCCAAGTTACCATGAGACCTGAACTACCCATCATGAGCTGGGTGTTATCAGACCCACCAAGTCATAAAGTGGGATGTGCACAGCGACAGTCTATTATCAAATGGAAGTGGTAAATACGAGATCAGGCCTGAGCAGGTCCTGAAGGCACAAGCAAATTACATGAAGAAGTTGCCCAAATGCCTATGGTTTCCATTCCTGTTACAATGCCGTCTGCTGCCAAGCATGCACCTATAGCCTCATAGAGTGTTCTCTATGATCAGTTGACTGAGGAAGAGAAGACTAGGACCTAGTTTACTGATGGTTCTGTACATTATCCCAGCACCACCCAGAAGTGGACAGCTGCAGCATTATAACCCCTTTCTGGGACAACCCTGAAAGATACTGGCAAAGGGAAATCTTCACAGTGGCCAGAACTTTGGGCAGTACACATGGTATTACAATTTGTTTGGAAGGAGAAATGGCCAGATGTGTGATTGTTCACTGATTCATGGATTCAATGGATTGGCTGGATGGTCAGGGACTTGGAAAGAGCATAATTGGAAAATTGGTGAGAAAAACATCTGGGGAAGAAGTATGTGGATAGATCTCTCCAAATGGGCAAAGGATGTGAAGATTCTTATGTCTCATGTAAATGCTCATTAAAAGGTGACTTCAGCAAGAAGGAGCTCAATAATCAAAGAGATAGGATGACCCGTTCTGTGGACAGTCAGCCACTTTCCCTGGCCATCACCCAATGGGCCCGTGAACAAAGTGGCCATAGTGGCAGAGATGGGGGTTATGCATGGATTCAACAACATGGACTTCACTCACCAAGGCTGACCTGGCTACAGCGGCTGCTGAATGCCAGATCTGCCAACAGCAGAGACCAACACTGAGCCCTACATATGGCACCATTCCTCGGGGTGACCAGCCAGCAACCTGGTGGCAGGGTGACTACATTGGACCACTTCCTCCATGGAAAGGACAACGCTTTGTCCTTACTGGAGTAGATACTTATTCTGGTTATGGATTTGCCTTTTCTGCACACAATGCTTCTGCCAAAATCCATGAACTTGCAGAATGCCTGATCCACTGACATGGTATTCCATACAGTATTGCTTCTGACCAGGGAACTCACTTCACAGCCAGAGAAGTGCGACAGTGGACCCATGATCGTGGAATCCACTGGTCTTACCATGTTCCCCACCATCCTGAAGCAGCTGGCCTGACAGAAAGATAGAATGACATTTTGAAGACACAGTTGTAGCACCAATTAGGTGGCAGCAGCCTGGAGGGCTGGGGAAGGGTTCTCCAGAAGGCAGTATATGCTTTGAATCAGCGTCCAGTATATGGTATGTTTTCTCCCATAGCCAGGATCCATGGGTCCAGGAATCAAGGGTGGAATCCACTATCACCCCTAGTGACCCACTAGGAAAGTTTTGGCTTCCTGTTCCCACAACCCTAATTTCTGCTGGCCAAAAGTTTTGGTTCCAGATGGGGGAGTGCTCCTGCCAGGAGCCACAACAAACATGCCATTGAACTGGAAGCTCAGCTTCCCCTCGACACTTTGGACTTCTAATGCCCTTAAACCAACAGGCAAAGAAAGGAATAACAATGTTAGAAGGGTGACAGATCCAGATTACCATGGGAAATTGGAATGCCTCTCCACAATGGAGGTAAGAAGGATTATGTCTGGAGTGCAGGAGACCCTTTAGGGTGTCTCTTAGTCCTACTGTGTCCTGTGATTAAAGCTAATGGGAAGCTACAACAGCCTAATCCAGGCAGGATGACATAGGGCACAGACCCTTCAGGAATGAAGGTTTGGTCACTCCTCCAGGAAAAGAGCCAAAGCCTGCTGAGGTGCTTCCCAAGGGTGGAGGGAAAAAAAAGAATGGGTAGTAGAGGAAGGTAGTTCTAAATACCATCTAACACCATGTGACCAGCTGCAGAAACGAGGATTATAACTGACATGAGTGCTTCGGTTGTATTTTGTTAATGTTTTTGTACAGATATTTGTGTTTTCTTTCAACTTCCTTATACGTGGTAACATCAATTAAGAGAGTATCAACGGTATCATACGTAAGTTTGACATACTAGAAGGATGTCCCCCAAGGGACAGTGCCACTATTCTAAATTTATGATACGTTCGTGGTTGGACAAGGGTTATATCATGTTAGGTGTAATTATGACCTGGTTAAATATGTATAATGCACTTGTGAGTGTACATGGGATGGTTACATTATGTTTAGGCATTACGACCTGGTTATTGTTTTTCATTTGGAAACTAATAATGACATAAGGATACATGATTGTGTGTCAAGTTGACAAGGGGTGGATCGTGACAGCTATTCTTGACTGTCAAACTGACTATATCTGGAACGAACTACAATCCAGATGTGGAGGGCACGCTCATGATCCAGATTTTGAGGCTGGAAGACTCAGGCTTTGGACCTGGATCTTGAGGTGGGATGACACACACCTTTAATCCAGATCTTGAGGCTGGAAGGCACACCTTTAATCTGGCCACACCTTCTGCTGGTGTGGCCTTATGTATAAGGACAATAAAGAAGGAAAGTTTGTTCGTCTGTTCTTCACCTGTTTGCCCTCGTCTTGCCAGTTTCCTGGTTTCTGATCTGCTCTCTCCTCCTAGTCACAGCTTTAGTTCGTGAGTTAGAGTTGTATTAGTCAGGGTTCTCTAATGGAACAACTAGAGAGAGAGCTTAAGGATGTCGATCTGCACTGGAACCCTGAGGGAACAGGTTCTAACCCCAGTGAAGGAATGGGGACAGGATAGTTGGCCTTGCCAGTGAAGAGTGGGGACCAGCAGGCAAAAAGCAAACACTGCCTTCTCCCATGTCCTTTTGTGTGGGCTGCCACCAGGAGGTGTGACCCAGATACAGGGTGGGTCTCCATCTCAAATAATCCAACCAAGCAAAGTCCCTCACAAGTGTGCCCAGCTGTTTCAGTTTTAGTTAATTCCGGATATAGTCAAGTTAATGACCAAGATTATCCATTAATGACTGATCCATGACTAGTCAAAGGCATACAGGGGCTAAGCTGCAGGTTGCAGGTCCACAGGATGGGCCACCCAATCATGATCTTAACATGAGAACCATCCATGGAATGGGGAACAGAGGACAGAAGCCAGACAGCAGGGCTACTCTACCAAATGAGAGGAGATGAAGGGAAAGAGAAAACGGGGGTATTAGAGGAGGCTTAACTGTGATCAAGAAGACAGGAGAGGCAATGGCTGAGGAACGACCTTTAGCCTGATGTAGCCCCTGGAAGTCACCTCCACAATCTCCACATACATGGAGGGCTCCCCAGCGCTCGGCTCATGGATGAGGCATTATCTCCAAGGGCCATGCACATCACAAGGGCCTTGAGATTGGAAGGGGTTTGTGGCACAAAAACTTGGTTTCCTCTCTGGCTCACCCTGGCAAGAGGGTTGGGTCCAGTCTCTAGTCTCACTCCACACTCCATCTTGGGTCCCATAACACCTGGAGCCCCGACCCACTGGCACACTGGCAAGATTTCCTGCCTCTGTCTCCTACAGATTCACACGGGAGGCAGCACAGGACTGTGAGGTGCTGGGACAGCACATCCCCGCAGGTACGGTGCTGGAGATAGCTGTGGGTGCCCTACACCATGACCCAGAGCACTGGCCGTACCCTGAGATCTTTGACCCTGAAAGGTGAGTGAATTCTGTCTAGAAACAGGTGTCCCTGAGGGATGTGAGTGTATGGGATAGAAATTTTGCTGTAGAGACAGCAGACAGGAGTCACAGGCAAAGTTGTCCCCAAACAAAGATCACACCAATTCAGACAGACTGTGAAGCACCATTTCCAAAGGAAAAACTGATCCAAAGATCTAGCATGATAGCAATAATGCACATAAGAGTCAGTATCTTTTGTCTGTCCAGGCCAGGACACAGGAGTCAGGGTTGGTTTGTTTTCATTTTTTCAGATTTCATTTCTAAGTATGTGTCGTGTGTGTGTGTGTGTGTGTGTGTGTGTGTAAGGCTGCTGTCGATTTCATTTCTAGGCTATATGGTATAAAACACCTTGGCAGCCCTCACATGCTGCTTCTTGACAGAATCAGTCACTTTCCTTCTCCTGTGGCCCACCAGGGGAGGCGGTAAAGGAGCCACTGGGGTTCTCCATTTACTAACTCCATCTGAACCAGTCCACCTCTCCACTAACTAACATCCCACAGCTCAGGAGCTCCTGCAAACATGGCAAAGATTAATTGTGGTGGTACTGTGTTCCCCAAAATATTGTGCACACTAATAAACTTATCTGGAGTCAGAGAAGAGAACAGCCACAATATTAAACATGAGGATAGGCAGTGGTAGCACACGCCTTTAATCCTAGCATTCCAGAGGCAGAAATCCCTCTGGATCTCTGAGTTCAAGGCCACATTGGAAACAGCCAGGCATGTTGACTCACGCCTTTAATTCCAGGGAGTGATGGTAGAAAGCAGAAAGGTATATAAGGCACGAAGACCAGGAACTAGAAGCTTTTGGCTGGTTAAGCTTTTAGGCTTTGAGCAGCACAGTTCAGCTGAGAGGATCCAGTCTGAGGAAACAGGATCACCTGAGGAATTGGTGAGGTGAGGAAGCCGTGGCTTGTTCTGTTTCTCTGATCTTCCAGCATTCACCCCAATACCTGGCTCCAGGTTTGTAACCAAAAACAGCAGCTGTGGGGCTCACAGCACGACAAGAAAGTCTAGAAGTGGTAAGAAGTAAGCTGGTCATCACAGGTTGGTGACTGTCACCTAGCTCCACAGAGCTAGGGCTGAGATCTGATAGCAAGCTCAGTCCTGCCTTCAGTCCAAATCTTGAGGGGCCCAAGGACTCAAGCTTCCCACATTCTGGGCAGCAAAGCCAGGGCAGTGAGGCGGTAGCTGCCAGTCTTCAATGAGCTAGCAGGTCAGGCCCTGGGAGGGCCTCTGGGATGTGGTCAAAGTGCCTGGGAACTTCGCTGAGGAGGAAATGAGAGAGGCTGTGTGGTCTGATGGGAGGGGAGGGGAGGGGAGGCATGCTGGGGTCGGGGTGTGCTTGTCAAGCTTTAGGAGTTTGGATTATCTCCGGGCTTCACACATACATGGATAATAATGTTTCCTAGACAAGAGGAGAGGGTGCACTCAGCTGACTGTCTGAATGGAGCAGCTTCTGAGATTGGGCAGGACAGTGCTGAGGGACCAGAGCATGGCGGTCAGAGGCCACCAGCTACCAAGAACCTTGAGGACAGTCCTGGACACAGGATCTTCTTGTCCCTGGTGGAGGGAAGGGACCTCAGATGAAGGGGTCGCTTAGCCAGAAATGAGAATTCAGATCGGTAGTTTTCAACCTGTGTCCTGCCTATATCACACATGTATATTATGATTCCTAACAGTGGCAAAATTATAGTTATGCAGTAGCAATGAAATCATTTTATGGGGGGGGGCTCATCACGACAGAAGGGACTGTATTAAAGGGCCGCAGCATTAGGAAGGTTGAGAAGCACTGCTTCCGATGGGGCAGGTGTCTCAGGCTGACTGTAACCTCCACCTGACCCGTAGGTTCACAGCAGAGGCTCGGCTTCAGCAGAGACCCTTCACATACCTGCCCTTCGGAGCTGGCCCCAGGAGCTGCCTCGGGGTGCGGCTGGGGCTGCTGGTGGTCAAGCTGACACTCGTCCAGATCCTACACAAGTTCCGCTTTGAAGCCAGCTCTGAGACTGAGGTGAGGGTCTGGTGTTCCAGGGTGGGGCCCGGCCACCCTGCTTCTCTGCCTGTGAGCCAGGGCTGGTCCCCCTCTTCCCAGGGATGCCCCATCTCTTGATCAAAGCATGTGCTAGAAGCTACAGCCCCCATCTCATCCCGGTGTGAGGGGAGATGACTGTACGCTTGTGCTCAGGTAAGTGTCGGCCCGACTCCATGAGGTTCTCTTTAGCATCACCCTCAGCACAGTAGCAAGAAACTGTTGTCATGGTAACTGATCCTGAAGGGTTCTGGAGTACTCAACTTTTTCTACAGAAAGAAGCCAGGGACCCTCTCTCTGGCTCCTTCTGACTCCCAAGGTTTTGTCTCTCAGCCCACAGCAAGATTTTCACAAGCCATGCTTCAGGCTAAGTTCTGACAAATATTTTAATTTACTCTATTTTAGGTTCCACTTCAGCTAGAATCCAAATCTGCCCTAGGCCCCAAAAATGGAGTCCACATCAAGATTGTGTCACATTGACACAGAAGGCAAGTAGAAAGCACTTTGTGAGGATGACATCTGCAAGTCCTGTTTGAAGGGCTCTCCCGGGATTCCAACAAAAGCCTGGTGTGGAGATGGCAATGTTTAAGGAAATACAGAGACGATATCTTTATCTTAGGGCGATTAAAAGGGTACATGGCACTTGAGCATGTTATTTATGTCACAGGCCCTGGATGTTTAATAAATGTTTGTCACGCTTCATTTTGACAGTGGGGTTCAAAGCATGGCTTTCTTGGGACTGAGGTTGAATAAGGGAAAGGTCGTTTTGATTAAACCGTGAGTATGGTGTCAAAGGAGTCCTGGCCTCAGGACGGTGCAGGGGAAACAGGGAAACTTGGGTGAAGAGGTCCTGAGGGCATCGGCATGGGCTTTTTTAGCTTCTCGTGATGAATAGGTTTCAGAGAATAATATGTATGGACACTCAGCCTCAAAGTGGCTCCAAAGCTTCATTATGCTTTCACTAAATAAGGGCAGAAGAAATTTACTGGAAGTTTCCACAGACAGAATAATACAGGTTAAAGGGTCTTTTTCTTTAAAGGGCACACTGTTGACTCTCTTAATGCTTGGTCTGGGGGTTCAGACTCATCAGAGAAAACCAAACATTCCTGGAGACCTACAGACCTCCCTTACTTCCCTGACAGTTCTCCCAGTTTCTGACACTCATCAGCCACTGCAGGAGGCCCAGCTAAACAGGCAGGTAAGCTGGGCAGTGGTGGCGCACACCTTTAATCCCAGCACTTGGGAGGCAGAGGCAGACAGATCTCTGTGAGTTTGAGGCCAGCCTGGGTTACAAAGTGAGTTCCAGGACAGGCTCCAAAGCTACACAGAGAAACCCTGCATGGGGGGGGGGGGATGTAGGTCACTGCTGAAGGAACAGTCCAAAACCAGAGCAGGAGGGGCGGGCACCTGATGAAAAGTGTTAGAATGATGTCTGGTGCAAAAGGGTACAGGATTCAGGGCAAAAACATGTAGATGCAACTGATTAGAAGGGTCTGTGAGGATCTGGGTGGGATATAACACAAGATTTTGTGCACATCCTGTTTCCTGCCCGAGGTTATTAGTGTTAGGCATGAACAGGGTAGGATGTAAGCAGGGCTAGGAAGGACATTGAGGGTTCACACTGCTAGAAGGGATGGGCGTCCAGTGATTCTAACAGTCCTGTCTGTGAAGATAGTGACCTTTTCACAGCAGGTCTATAAATAATAAATATGTAATAATAATAAATATAATCCATAGAGCCTTTCCTCCCCAGCCCCACACAACCAGGCAACTGCTCCTGTGGCTCTAATACCCTCCCTAGCACTACCAGTCCAAACAGTGGCCTCTATAACACTCACGGGACCAGACAGATGCCCTCTACACTACCACAGCAGGACCAAGAACTCAAGCAAAACACAGCGAACTTTCAGGATCAGTCAGGATGTGATAGAGCCACATTGAAAACTCATGAAAAGCACATTGTCTGCAGCTATGTGGCTGACCCTAAAGCAAAGGCTTATCTTTCTGCCATTTAACTCAGCTCTCTGGATTGATTAGTAACAATGCCCTGTGTAAGGTGTTAGGTCACTCCAAAGATGATAAATCTAGTTAAACTGCCTTAGATCTGATCACCACAGGACATACCAATGGCACACCTCTTTAAGATGGAGTCAGTCTCCCTGCCAGCTTGGACCACACGAGTGTATTCAGACAGATGCATGTGGAGAACACGTTGTTCAATGGGGAAACTAGGTTTTCAATGGGGAAACTAGGTTTTGTGGGACAAAACCTTCCTATCAGTTGGAGGAAAGAAAAAATATAAATATACATGTGAACACATGACTATATTGTAAGGGCCCTTCCTAGAACCTTGGAAGAGGAGGTAGCAAGTGAGGGAACCAGACCTTCAGCCCTACAGAGGCCAGTGATATTAACTGTTATATCTTGCTGTGGTCTGAATGTTTCTCCCCACAAACCCATGTTAAATCTGCACCCACTGGTGATGGTCTCGGGATGTGGGTTCTTTAGGGGGTGATTAGGTCCAGAGAATGAAGCCCTCATCAGTGAGATTAACATCCTTATATAATAAAGGGCCTGAGTTACAGATCCTTCTGCCTCCAAGGTTATTGTGAGATGGCCAGCTATGAGGAATGATCCTTAACAGACCCTGAATCTACAGGCACCTTGATTGTGAACTTCCTAGTCTCCAGAATCTTGAACAATAAATGCTTAGTATTCATTAAACCCACTCAGTTTATAGTAATTTGCTTTATTAGCCTACAAGACTAAGATAATCCCAACACCCAGGGAAGGGCCTGCTCCCTATTCTTTGTAAACACACTGAAAAATGAACTCCAGCCTTCATCGTTTCATAGTCTTTTATTTCCATACTCTTATGTGACATTTGCAGCACAGGTTAGTCAATCTCACTGGGACAGAAAACCCACACCTGGAAGGTGTCCTGTATGCTTACAAGATTTGAGTACAGGCACTTATGAGACAAGCCCAGGACTCGAGGGGGTACTCGTTTATGTCTCCTGTCGGGGGCGGGGAGACTGTGCTTCTACACCAAGAACTGCCTGGGTTAGTGCCAGAGCAGGGGGCGGAAGTGACAGCGATGTCCGAGGCCTTCCCTGTAGTCTCCCCCAAAGGCCACTATGCTACTCTGGCAAAAAGGCACAATGGACCACAGGACCCTCCAACAGAACTGTTCTACAGACAAACTCTTAACAATTAAAAAATTCCATAAAACAGTATGTAGAAATTCTGTGCTTAGAGTTAATAAACATCAAAGTCATCAAAGAGTTAAAAATACAATGCTAATATTACTAAAAGGCAAACTTGGGCTCATAATCACTACTGGTAAGATCATAAGCCAACCTGAAAGGACCTAAAAACTAAAACTGTTATCAGCCAAGGATTAAGATTGTAGCTTCAAGTCAGGCCTGGCAACATAGACCTGTAATCCCAGCTGCTCAGGAGACTGAGGCAGAATGTAATTTAGCAAAACTCTGCCTCATAATAAAAACATTTTAAAAGGGCTGGGGGTGTAGCTCAGTGGTAGAGTGTTTGCCTAGCAAGCACAAGGCCCATCCCCAGCACTAGGGGAGAAAAGAAAAGGAAAAAAAAAAAAAAAAAAAAAAAAAAAAGACTGTAACTTCACTGAGAAGTCACATTAAATAGTTCATTAAAAGTTTTGTTTAAAAAAAGACTTTCCAAACAGCTCCACCAGAAAGGCCTAATGCATCTTGGCCACACTCATTGCCGGCCGGTGAACAAGGAACCCAGGGTAACAAAGATGGAGGGTGTAGTAGCCGGGGGCTTGGAGGAAGTGGAGTATTGGATGAGGTACTCGGGGTAAACCTGATGCTTCTCAAAAACTACAAAGATGGTTGGGTCGGACATGCTGTTCACACAGCTGTCATAGAAGGCATTGCTCTGGCCCTCCTTGGCTGGAGGGCGGACGAAAGCAGCATTGCCCCTGATGAAATCTCCCACCAGCACCCGGGCCAGGAACATGGTGTGGGAATGCGTGTCGGACTTGCTGTAGTGGTGGGAATAGGCAGCGTCTCTCGCAAAGTAGCTCCCTGAAATGATACACACGGGCTCCACAGGGCACTGGAAGGGCACATCCTGGCAATGTGATGCCAGCAGGCTCTACTCTTTCAACAGCACAACACCCCCTCTTCTACTCCAGTTCTCTGCCTTCTTCATCACTCCTGGAAGCCATCAACACCTCTCTATGTAGCAGGGCACGAGAGGACGTCCCCTAACTCAAACTAATCTTAGCTCTGAATCCAGCAAAAACCTAGAGTCGATATTTGGTTCTGGACTTCAGTTTCGCACCTATAGAACAGGGCTGCCCCACCCAGCCTCAGTTGGTACCATGGAAAAGAAGCAACATTGCTCCTACCGAGCCATTCTACAGACACCAGTAGCCCAACATATAGAACAGTGATTCTTCTCAAATGGGAACCTGAACTAGAAGCTGCTTCCTCTCATGGGGCTTACAAACCTATCAGCAGCTTGTCAATCCCACAAATGTCACATCAGACTGAAACTGATAATCAGGTAGTCCATGGAGTTCAAGTCAAACAGATTCTTTGGGGTTTTGTTTGTTTGTTTCTTGAGATACGGTCTCTCTACATAGCCCTGGCTCTCCTGGAACTCATGTAGATCAGGATGGCTTCAACACAGAGATCCACCTGCCTTCTTCTTAATGAGTGTTGGAAGGTGCAAGAGAACCACAGATGCCAGTTACTTAAAAATGGTTCAGAAAATGAAAAGATGAAAGAAGCCAACATGGCAACATGTTAAAATTGAGGAATGTGGATACAATGTATGCAAGAATCACTATACATACATGTGCGTATAAATACATAAACACACAGCTTGCAACTTTGATGTGAGTTTGAAATTACTATCAAATGATGCTTTAAAATAACTAAGAGAGAAAAATGCCTAGAGAATGCATATGTGCTGGATGGAACGACACACTCTGGTTTCTATTCTAAGGATGTCATTAAGGCACAGCCTAGGGTGCTCAGCAAGGTTAGAAAGGTGTAGTTGCTCTCTTCTTCCAACTCTCACTACCTCCCAGAGCCTCCACTCTACCAGAAACAAGTCCCAGTGAGCAGGACTGCCCTGCCATAAGCTGGCTGAGCTCACGATCACACATAATGGTGGAACTGTCCCCACCGAGCACTGCCAGCTCAGGGTGGAACTGTC
>CABHPQ010171992.1:0-34453 GCA_902168405.1 Peromyscus aztecus | reverse complement strand
GCTCAGGGTGGAACTGTCCCCACCGGGCACGGCCAGCTCAGGGTGGAGCTGTCCCCACCGGGCACGGCCAGCTCAGGGTGGAGCTGTCCCCACCGGGCACTGCCAGCTCAGGGTGGAGCTGTCCCCACCGGGCACGGCCAGAGGCACGGCACTTGTCACTGGCAGCACGGACTGGCCGGCTCCTCCTGTAGCCTCTGTGAGGCTGTCTTCAAGCAGTTTCCTGGCTGCTGGTGGAGGCCAGCCCTGCCTTACCTTTGCCATAGGATGTGCCATGCAGACCACAGACCCGCCAGTCAAAGTTCTGCTGGCAGATGGCATCCACAAAGCTGGTGTTGGTACCGTGGAACAGCTGCCTCTCGTCTACTTCCTTCCCTCCATTTTGTTTCTGCATCTGCCCTTTTTGCCTAGAATGGTAGAAACATGCATGTTGAAGGAAGAAGGTGTTGACCACCAAAGAACAGCTTCCTGGACCCATTTTCTAAAAAAAAAAAAAAAAAAAAAATCATGTGAGCAGAAGAAGACTGTGGCTTCCCTGGCCAACCCCTGGAGGCTCAAGCCACAGAGCACAGAATGGAGAGAAGATGGGCTGGGGTCTGGTCAAAGAGTGAAAAGAAAGCGTCCTTTCCATAGCAAAAGGTTCCAGAAGCAGAACAGCTCTTAGAAGCTCCTGCGTGGAGCTGAACCTGGGAAGCTGGGAAGCTGAGAAAGGTTGTTGAGGCTGCAGGTCTGGGGGTGGGGGGCATTCACCCTCAGAGCCCATCCTCCCCCCCTACTGTGACTGGCTCCATCACTGCAGAGAGGTATGGTACTGCCCCAGACCCATGTGAGGCCAAGTCAGCAGGCCCCAGGCATCATGGAGAGCCATGGTGAATTTCTACCCTATGTGGAGGAAAGTTGGGTGAACATGAGCATGCTGGTCCTTGTGGGAAGAATAAACAAACAAACACATAAATAAATGAGGCCCCTCCACTCTCTAACTACAACTTTAAGTTCTTAAGGCTGATAGTGTGCGTGAACTGTCTTGCTCTGTCCCGCCGATCTTCAGAAAGTCAGAATGGACAAGCTTTACCAGTCATAATGAGAACAGGGCCAATGCTAGGGAAGCTTCAGTCCCTTCACCTTTACAGAGGGCTGCTACACCACTCAGCCTCAGGATGGGAAAGTAAGAGCAGAGACAGTTCATGACATACAACGGCACTGGGCGAGCATGCTGCTGCCTCTGACTGTCCTGGAGAGGCAGGGCACGTTGATAAGCAGCCAGCAGGGTAAGAAAGACAGCTATCAGTCACACATACCACTGGTAGACTTCCCACAGGCCCAGGTTCTGGATCCGCTCGATCTTTTGAACGAAGTAGAAAGGTAGTGTACGGTTGAAGAGGTTCCACACCTTCTGGTACTCTTCTGAGGAAGAACTGAGGAGAATCTTCTACAAGGGGAAAATAATTTTCCTATGTTATCGTCAGATGACTCAAATATATGAACTGTCCTGAGATCACTGGGAATCTCTATAACTTCAAGATAAAGCCGAAGAGTGATGGTTTGGCCCCTCTTCCCTGAGATGCAGTTTCTCCAGATATGAAATGTTTTCAAAGTATAGTAATTTCCCTCTTGTTCACTTTGAAAATGGTTCCTCGGTCAGCTGGTGGTACCTAATCCACCCATCTTAAGTATCTCCAGGATGTCACTGTTACTGTTTTATACCCCACATAGGCCAAAGACAAGAAAGTAGAGCACATGGCCTACTAAATCAACTAGTGTTGGACCCCAAAGTTTAGGGTCCTGAGTGGGCACCCCAAGAACCCAGACTCCAGTCCAGTTGATGCAATAGCAAGAGGAATGTATTACGGCTGTATACAGTTGGGCAGACTCTGCTCAAAGAGCAAGAGTTGCATCGCACCATAGTTCATAGGTGCTTTTAAAGGAAAAACTCACAAAGTCATAAGATTACAATTCCCATACAATCACAGAGTGATCACAGAGTGGGTACAGTGGGTACAGTTACGTCAACCTCAAGGGGGGTATCGATGGGTGGGGGGAGTGGAGCCTACACAAAGGTCACAGTGGTCCTTCCTGGAACATTTGCAAACTATCCCAGTTGAGCACATCTCTTAACAGAAATCTCTTTACATTGTTATATTGTTGCAGGGGAGTTTGAATAATAGCTGAGTCAGGTTGCCCTGGGAACTAGATTTTTAGTTTCTCATTTCCTGGTGCTTGAAATTTCTCATTTCCTGAGGCTTGGGGGTGTAAGCCTGAAGGGCTAGGGTCTTTCACTAGAATCAACAAAGGTGTGTGTGCTCCACTAGCCCTTCACATGCTGCCTCCTGCTACCGTGTGTGCTTTGAGCTCTGTAAGAGACATCCTCCAGGACAGGCTCCATACTGGAAAAGCCTGTCTGCAGTGTCCGGCATGCTCCAGCCCTGGAAATCAGCCAAGGTGCCTCATACTGATGGAGCACCAGGGACATTCATCAGGACAGTGTCTGCTCAGCACCACTCCAAGAAAGCAGGCCTCAGATGAGCTACTGAATTGTCCTCCTGTCCACTACTGTCCAGTGTCTTCCCCTCTACATGTCCCTCATCACACTCAAATACTCCCTTGTTTCTTTTTATTACTTAGTGAAACAGATGTACTAATATAGCCCTGCTTGGAAGCTCCTTACTTCTGCCCTCCCTAGCAAATGTCACAGCTCGTATTTTCCCTTACACTAACCACCTCCTTTCCCTAAGAGCTACAGTCAACCCATACATATAGTCACCCAGTATTAAAATCCCAAGATCTACAGAAACAGAACAGAAAGCCCACATACATCTCTACCCTCCAGAGCCATGAGCCATCCACCTTTATAGAACCCCTTCTGTCCAGCTCCAGGGCGTGTGAATCCCATACCTCAAATCCTGGGTCTGGCAGGGCTGCAGGGTCCCAGTAGTCTGGGATGCTCTTTGGGACTTGAAACTTAGTACTGCTACAAAAGGTAAGCAAAACCACTTAATTCTTAGACATATGGAAATCCACAGGTGATCTCTATTCACCAATATCACCAGTCCTGAGTCTTAGCATAATATATTTTTAAAAATAGAGGACAGGGAAGTACATAGCAAAATATCTACAACACAAGAGCACGTTCATCTTGTCTACCAGCCAAGCAATCCTGAGAGATGCACTTCTCACCTGCATCCCACCAACCACACAGAAGGGACAGAGTACTTCAATAAAGCAGTATACATGGGCCCCAGCCTTTACCAAAGTCTTGAAATTCAAAAGATACCAAAGACTTTCGTGAAGCCTTAATGATATACACTTGATATAAAGAAAATATTTTTAAAACAGTAAAATTGGCTCCCAAACCCACTTTGTAAGAGAAATTTGAGTTAAGCTGATGAGAGGGTACTTGTGGTCTGTTGTTTGTCCTTCTTAAATGTGTGTTCCTTTTTGCAATTCACACACACACACACACACACACACACACACACACACACACACACAAAACCGTGCTAAATTAAAGGGTGTCATGTAACAGAGGCATTACATTACCTTCTAAAAATATAAACAAATAAAAGTAGTACTAAAAACATGACTCAAAGGGCTCAGAAACATCACTATGGAAAGTACAATCCGCTCATTTCCCTCCACTGAAACCTCCACTGTCCTTCCTACAGCAGATCTACTTTCTGTTTCTGCTGGCATGGGACATGTCCCTTCATCCCAAGCCTCCAGGAAATCTCACAAATACTTTTCCTAGGAAAACATCACAGTTTAAAAATCATTAAGCAAGGATCCAAAAGCAAGAACCAGCCACGAGGTTCTTTTTTTTTTTTTTTTACCTATTTCACCTAGGAAGATGGTGAAATTATCAGACAGATTGTAATCAGCGTTTATTCTTCCTATGCTTAAAAAGCAAAAAAACAAAACAAAACAAAACAAAAAAAAACACTTGGAACATACATGTAGGAAAATCAGGAAAAAGACCTACAAGAACCTAACAAGAACCAAGCAGAACTGCTAGAAAAACAAAGTAAATCCTTGACAATAAAAACTCAGTGGCTAACTCATAGATTCACCCACCTCAAGCGTGAAGTGAGCTGAAAGATATGTGAAATGAAAGTATTTAGAAACTGGTCCAGAGAGCAAGGACACGATGGGAAAATGTGGGAGAAAGGCCAAGTGGGTAGCGAAGGAAGCTCTAGACAGGACAGAACTGATGAGACACATTAGCCACAGCTCTAACTCAATCAGAATAAACATAAACACATGTCTAGACACAGCGGAATGAAGTACAGAACCCCAAGACCGAGACCTTTAAAATTAGCCAGAGGGGATTAAAAACAAAGTGATAGCATCGAAAAGTACTAGTTAGACCTACAACGCTACCTCAGAAGCTACACCGAAAAGCAGAAGCCAGCAGAGAGGTAGCTTCAGTGTGCTAAGAGACAGTGACTACAGCCTAACAGTCTATACCCAGTGAAGACCAAATAAAGACATTCAGACGAACTAGAAACAATCATCTCTCCCTTCTCCAGGAAATCTTATCTAAGGAATTTGAAAAGACAAATCAAGGTTAAAATGTGCATAATTTAATGAAGGCTTCACAGTATAGAACAGATGTCTCTTAAAGTTAAAACAATAAAAAAATATCAAGAGGAGATTATGAAGGTCCTTACAATAGGAAAGCAAAGACATTTGTTCTTGTCTAAGTGAAGAACCCACAGACTTTCTTACACTGTTTCTAACACAGTGTACAACTTCCAAACTAGTAGTGAGGAAAATAAAATATATTTTTTTAAAAATCAAAAAATCGGGGGCTGGAGAGATGGCTCAGAGGTTAAGAGCACTGACTGCTCTTCCAGAGGTCCTGAGTTCAATTCCCAGCAACAACATGGTGCCTCACAACCATCTGTAATGAGATCTGGTGCCCTCTTCTGGCCTGCAGTCATACATGCTGTATACATGATAAATAAATAAATCTTAAAAAAAAAAAAATCAAAAAATCTTTACATTTTTATACACTTAATTTGTGTCTGCATGTGTGCATATATGTGTGCATGTGGAAGCCACAAGAGAATTTGGAGTTGTTTTTCTCCTACCACCACGTGGGTCTACGGGATTGAACTTGGGTGTGTCAAGTTTGGCAGCAAATGTCTTCACCCACTGAGCCATATTACCAGCCCTGGATTATGTTACTTGAAAATGGAACTAAACTCAATGTATACAAATGCAGTATCAAATTTTACATGAAATGATGCTCCTACAGACTAAGGGATGACACATGTGTGCCCAGGCAGCCACTGTTGCTAGAGTTACTGAGTAACTAGCTACTGTCATAAGGGTTGAGGAAGGAATAGGCACCTCACCTGCATAGGCAGGAGGAAGGATGCAGGATACAGCAGTCAGCTCACAGCTCACTGAGGAGTAGGACTTGAATCATTTGTACCTTATTTTGTATTTGATCAAAATAACTACTTTTTTTTGTGGTGTTAGGAATCAAATTCAGTGCCTTGCATTGCACATGCTACACATGTCTGCTTATGGTCCCCTAAAAAATAAATTAGATGATGACACAAGAAATTCAGTCTCAGAAAAGAAACAGAAAAGGCTTTTCCAAATTTTGCTTAGGGAACGAATAAAAAATGACTTCATGTAATGTGATGTAGGCCCATCACAAACAATCACAATTAAGCCTAGAAGCAACACCAAAGAGACTGACATTGAACCAAAACAGTTAAAAAAAAAAAAAAAGCCCTACCAGATTAAAGAGCTCTTGGGGCTGGGAAGCTGTTTCATCTGTTTCATTCAGTAAAGTGCTTGTCGTGTAAGTATGAGGACCTGAGTGTGAATCCCAGGAACCCACAATGGAAAGAGGAACCAACTCCCAAAGTTTTCTCTCACCCTTCTATGCATGAGCTATGAATATGCAAATCTGTTTTCATCATATATACAATCATAATAAATAAAATTTAAATTAAAAAAGACCCAGGTAGTGGTGGTACACACCGTTAGTCCCAGCACTCAGGAGGCAGAGGCAGGCAGATCTCTGTGAGTTTGAAGCCAGCCTGGTCAACAGAACGACTTCCAGGACGGCCAGGGCAGTTACACAAAGAAATCCTGTCTCAAAAACAAAAAGACAGTCCACAGGAGGAAAAAAAGGATTTGGAGAATTATCCCTTATGTTTTAAAAAAATATACTCAATCTCATTCATAAAAGTAAGCAAACTGGGGGCTGGAGAGATGGTTCAGTGGTTAGGAGCACTGACTGCTCTTCCAGAGGACCTGAGTTTAGTTCCCAGCACCCACATGGCAGCTTAAAACTGTCTGTAACACCAGTTCCAGGGGACCTAAAACCCATGGCAAAACACTAATGCACATAAAATAAAAAAAAAATTTAAAAAAAGAAAAAGAAAAAGAAAAAGTAAGCCAACTGAAGTACACTATGAGAACGGCAGAAGCCCAAGGGCTTGATGATTTACAAAAGGCAAGGCCAAGGAAAATCCGTAAATTGTGACTTTGCTGGGTGGCCATAATGGTCCAAGTTCATGGAAAGGAACTCAATTTGCCTTTTGATTCTGACCTGACAACCAACCTCCAAACACCCCAGAGGGTTCTCTGTAGCACTGCATTTTGTAATAGTGAATACTGAAAACACAAACACCCATGAAAGGGGAACAAATTAATGCATTACGTTATATACAAATGCTAATAAACCACACAAGCAGAAGCAGATTAAAGAAGTCTTCAGTAATTTGAACAGAGCAATTACCAGGATATTTTTAAGATTTTTTTTAAAGGTTCAGAATGGTGTATATATAGTAGGCTACCATTTATGTAAGCAAAGATAGGAAGCAGGCAGATGGCTTTATGAGTACCTGTACATATATACATACTATTTTATTTTTGCAAAGACAAACACAGAAAAGAGCAATTAGAAGCAAACAAAAATGGTTACCACAATGGGAGCAGGTTTGAGATAACACAGATACAAACTACTGAGTATGCTGTATTATAGAGCTCTGACTTTTAAATAAGTACATGTTTTACATTTCATCAAAAATAAACTTTAATTAGAGAAGAAAAAGGAGGGCATATTCTCAAGAAATTATGTTGCTGTATTTGAGTCACAAGGCATTGCTTCTTGGACTGATAATATACTTTTCATCTTACTTATTCAAATACAATCAATAAACTTTACCTTCAAAGTCTTCAGAGAACCAACAAAACCAAAGTGATCCTGGCTTTTCAGGTTAATAAAGCTTAGGCAGCTAACAACATTGTTATCTTAAAAGTCCCAGCACTGGCCATGGCAAACCAAGACTCTAAGGGAACTTGGTACATCTTCACTATCCAGGCCATGCTCTTCTAGTACACAGCTAGCTCCAATCCCACCACGCCTGCCCAAGACTAAACCATTCTTGCTTTAAAATAGATTTGATCAGTACAGCACTCAAGAATTTCCCATCAGCTGCAGAATCTCTCCTCCCTTATATGCTGCCTATGGGTTCAATCAGATGCTCCTGGCAGCCATCCTGTGACACAAGAAACCCACTGTGGCCGGACACCTTTAATCCCAGCACTGGGGAGGCAGAGCCAGGTGGATCTCTCTGAGTTCGAGGCCAGCCTGGTCTACAGAGTGAGATCCAGGACAGGCACCAAAACTACATAGAGAAATCCTGTCTCGAAAAAAATCAAAAAAAAAAAAAAAAATAAAAAGAAAAGAAAAAAAATCCACTGTGAAGTGAAGCTGGTTTGCTAATGACTATTAAATCAGTTTCTTTCTTTCTCTGTGTTTGTTTTTTTGTTTTTTTCAAGACAGAGTTTCTCTGTGTAATAGTTTTGGCTGTCCTAAAACTCAATTTGTAGCCCAGGCTGGCCTCTAACTCACAGAGATCTGCCTGCCTCTGCCTCCCGAGTGCTGGGATTAAAGGTGTGATGGCACACACTGGCAACTTCACCATTTTTTAAAGATTCAGGTCTATAACTCAGTTGTCACACTTAAAGACAAACTGATGGGCTGGCTTCAAATCTAGTCAGGTTTGCACATCCCAACAGACAGCCTTGTGACTTTTAGATGAAACCCACAATGCTAATTCTCACTATGGCCCAAAGACTTTCCCAACTAGAAGGTTTGGTTGTTTTTGTTTGTTTGTGTTTGTTTGTTGTTGTTTTGCTTTTTTTTGAGACAGAGCTTCTTTGTGTAACTGTCCTAGAACCAGACTGAACTCAAACTCACAGAGATCCGCCTGCCTCTGCTTCCCTGGTGCAGGGACTAGAGGCATGTGCCACCACAGCCTGGCTCCCAACTAGTAGGTTTAATGACAGTAGTATGCCAGTCATGCATGCCAGTCAGTACCCTTCCATGTCGTCTGAGAAGCTTCCTGTTACTGGCAGCAAAGCACTCTTCAACTGAACCCACACACCAAGCAAGCTCAAATGTTAACTTACCAGGACTGCTTCATCTGAACATCCTTGGGAGACACATACTTGGGTCTGCGACAAACCTTTCTGACAGTGCCATACACAAGGTTTTTCTGCAGAAAGGCTGAAAAAAAAATCTAATGAAAAAAAAAAAAACCATGCGCGTGCACACACACACTCAGATGAGTGTGCATGCACAGCAGTAATGTTCTGTAAACATAAATTAAATGGGATGGACAGATAATCCAACATATAAAACCCAAGATCAGTCTTAAAGATAAGGCAATTTTATACATTTCAAATAGTCATAAAGAAAATAGGTATCCTTAGGAGACTGAATTTAATGAATAGAGAAATGATTAGTAATTGGTGTATCAATTACACATGAATGCTTTTGAATTGTTCCTTCCAATAATATTTAAATTATTGTTTTGCTTAGCAATTTTTTCCAGCTTGGATGTAAAGAAGTTCCAGCCAAGCCTGAGACCAAATTACCACATCTTGAGTTAATGCAATAGGTAATAATTTTGCCCTTATGACTGTTCTTAAATTTGAGTAAGCTGACTCTATAGCAGTGTTTATCAATCTTTTCAAATCCATGTTCTCTTTAATAAACAACATTTGACCCACCATCAATTTCAGGTTCATCCCAAGCATAGAGGGTGAGTATCCACCCACATTTGCATTGAAAATGACAAATATCTAGAAGTTACGTTTCCTATTAAGAAACCCCTATCAAGTGCTACTTTTACACTTAAATATATAAACCAATTTTTATTTTCATTTTAGGGACATTTTAACACTAAAAATGACAGCTGTCTGGAACTTACCTGCCTTTGAACATAAACTATATAATCATCTGAGGATGTGTTCCTTGCACTACGGCTATCCTCCTTATCTTCTGGAGTCTACTACTCACCTAGCTTCCACAGCCCTTCTGTCACCCATCATCAACCCTCCACTGACGCTTGGCTCATTAACACACTTGGCTTATGAAATGACCTTTCAATAGTAAAAATGGACTGGGTAAGAATATATTAGACACCTTCTCTGACCTTCCATGGGGAATAAGAGCCCCTTTCCCTAATAACCTTGTTGTTTCCTTAATTTACACTGGGACACATCCCTAAATGAGCTTGCTGTGGGGGATTCTGCTGTTGCCAGCCAGCAACAAGATGTCATTACTCTGCTTCGGGAAACTTGGCTATCACTTTGAGTTTGAGTTACTCTTTCATGACAAGAATCCTTCCCAGAGCTGGTCTCCCCAACCCTGTAGACTAGGTCATTTGGGCTGCTGTGTATATACATTCTGACAATCAGGAAGTGTATATGGCAGAGTCTGGTTTGAGATTCTATTTCTTTATACATAGTAGAGACTGTGTAGGTGAAGCCAATGACTTCCATCCTTTTCTTCTTTTGTTTTTGTTTTTCGAGACAGGGTTTCTCTGTGTAGTTTTGGTGCCTGAGCTGGGTCTCGCTCTGTAGACCAGGCTGGCCTCAAACTCACAGAGATCCGCCTGGCTCTGCCTCCCAAGTGCTGGGATTAAAGGCGCATGCTACCACCACCTGACCCATCCTTTTCTTTTATAAGTACTATCATCTACCAAAAAGTAAAAAAAATTAAGCAACAGGTGAACTGTGACCACCTAATGACCCTAGGTCAGGCCACTGTGAGCATGCTTTCTCTAGCTGCATCCTTGTCCTGAAAGTCTGCTCTATCTCCAGGGAAGAAGTCCAAGTTGAGAACTAGAAAGGTATGTCTGACATTTTTGTTGTATCTGTTTGACATTTTCTAGATATTTTAAACTGTGGTTAGCGGCAGTCAGGAGTGATCGCTGCATAAAATGGGTCTTTAAGGCAGTCCTGCCTTTTCTATCCCCCTGCCCTCTTCTGTACACTATCATCAATTATAATGACTGTCATTTGTGACACTCATGGTCTTGGTTGCTTTCCTCCAGTAGAAGTCATTCCCCTAAAGAACAGAAGAAACTTCTCTGAGGGGCAAGACAAGCATCAGGAGTCTTCCTTAAACAAAACCACAAGCCAAAAATAACTGGCCAAAAACTAGCAACCAAGTGGTTTTAGGACAATTCACCAATGGCACTTTGCTGTTTTCCACACAGAACAGAGTATATAAAATAGTGAGGATAGTACACTGCCAAGGCAAGTCCTCTGATTCCCTTTAACATGCTGGATTTGCAGCAGGGCAGTGGTGGTGCATGCCTTTAATCCCAACACTCGGGGGATCTCTGTGAGTTCAAGGCCAGCCTACAGGCTCCAAAGCTATACAGAAAAACCCTGTCTTTAAAAAAAAAAAAAAAAAAAAAAAAAACCAACCATGCTGGATTTGCAAGGTGCCAGATGTAAAACAGTAAATGTAAGCAAAGGTGAACTGAGCGGAGGTGGATGAATATCTTTGCATGGAGATGGCATTAGAAACCACAGCACAACTAAAACTTGAAACATTTTCACAAATCAGTCACTGAAGAACTGGCCAATGGATGACTGGTCTGCTTTTGTCTGTTAAGATATACTGGAAAAATCATCTCAGCTCCAGCTCTGGATACTAACTACACATACAGAACTTTTAATTAGTGTGTCCTACAACATCAAGGCTGAAAGTATCTACAGAAAAGGCAGTAGCTTCGGTTCTACACCAGGAATAATGAGGCAACACTGCATAATGGAGCCACTTACGCCTTGTCAAGACAGGTTAACCTTCAGATACAGAACAGCCACACTGTACTCACGGGCCCTGACCCTCCAGCTGTCCGAAAAGCTCCCTCTCCTCATATCCCCTTGACAGTGCAGGTCAGTGTCATCTGTTGATGGGTCTAGCTGCCTTTTGGGATAGATACACCCTCCTTTCCTTTCTTATACCAGCCCAGGACCCCAGGTTAATATGGGGGAGCTAGACTCACTCCTCAAGAAAAGGGTACCTTTGAAGTCTAACTCGTAGCTGTGTTTTCCAGCCTGGAACTTCAAGGTGGCTGCCTGGGAATCAGCCCCTGGGTCACAAAATGCCAGGTAAGCCTTTTCCACGTCACTGCTGCTGATGGTGGTCACAGGGTGCACTGTACCCTGTAAGGGGAAATCCAGAGATGTCATGAGGCAAGAACCTGTAGTGATGCGCAGATGCTAGTCAAGCCAGCCCCTGTTCTAGACAGATGACCTTATTATAGGGAAAGAGGGGAGCAGGGAGCAGGGGGAGGGGTGGGGGATGTGGAAGGGAAGTGACATGACTCTCCTGAAGCTATTCTTGTGAACAGAAGACAGTATGTATAGGTCCTGCTAAGCAGGGTAACTAGGATGCAAGCAATAAAAAAGCATAGGACAGCAAGATGACTCAGCAGGAAAAGGTACTTGCCACCAAGGCAGATAACCTAAGTTCAATCCTTAGAACACATGATAGAGAGAATCAACTGCCAGGATTTGTCCTTTGACTTCCACATCCATGCAATGGCATGAGCACACCCATATACATACATATACACAAATACAAGTACAAGCATTTTAAACATTCTTCAGAATAGATGGTACAAACAACGGCAAACTACCAACAACGAATTCACCTAGGCTCCGTAACTGATCAGCTTAAGAAACGCTTCTTCTGCTAGGGCTAGTCTCATTCCCTTCTCCCTCCAGTCAGGCTTGAGTCCTTTCTGTGTTGTTCTTTTTCTAGTCTCTTGGAGGACCTTTTACTTTTCCAGTTATTTATTTCAATCCCTCATTTTCTCTGCAATTACCTACTAGAAAATATTTGGGATTGGATGGACTAAATTTGAATTCTGAGTTTTTGCTATGGTTTAGATATGGTTTGTCTCTCAAGGGTTTATGTTCTAAAGCATAGTCTCCAGTACGGGGTGGAGCTTTAAGGAGGAGGACCTGAGGCTGTAGGGATGTAGGTTAAGAGAACTTCCTGCTATCACTGAGGACCTAGGTTTAATTCTTAGGGCCCACTTGGCAGCTAACTGGTCTGTCACTTCAGTTCCAATGGTATCTGTGGCCCTCTCTGGCTTCTGCAGGCACACGATATGCAGGCAAAATATCCACATACAGAAGATAAAAAGAAATCTCCTCTTCACTAATCACAAGTTCTACAATGTATGGACAAAACAATAAATCAAACAAAATCTGTTCCTGCCTCTGAGAAACAGTACAGCAAGAAAGGAGGGAAGTGAAAAGCAAGTAGTTAGATCAATACATCGTGTTCAAGTGTCCCACGGTTCCGTGGGTGATACAAGCTACAGGCACTTGCTGAGAATGACCTCTGCTGAGGCACAACCCAGCCAAGCTTCCTGGGAGAAAACAAATAAAGTCAAGGCCTAAGCCCGAGAGGAACGGCTAGGCTCTATGAAGACGGTCAGGGAAGGGGTAGCAGGTATACGGTGTGGGAAGGAATGTATTTTATGATCTATAATAGTGCCTAAGTTTCTCTGTTTAAACTATCATCCTCCAAAACTAGGTTATAATTTGGAAGAATGAGAAGCAGGGTACAAATCCCTTCCAGACAGTGAAGGGGAAAGAAGAGAAAACAGGTCCTCTCAGCCTAAGGAAATGAAGGAAAGAACTAGCAGAGAGGAGAATGGAGTCAGACATGTATCTTAAGCCTCAGCCCCAAACCTTAAGGTCAAAAGCCCTTAACCCAGGTTATCCCAGGGAAGACAATGAAGGCAGCCAAACAGAAAACAAACGCAAAGGGATGTTGGCTGCAGTCTGGAAGAAGAGACCAGTGGTTAAGCTGAGGAAACCCAAGGTTAGCACTTCGACAGACTAGTAAGATTTGAAGGAATGGAAAATCCCCATGTGTTCTAAGGTGGGTCTGGTTGATTCTGACATTAAATTCTGAGGTACATTCTAAACTCAGAAACAAATGTAGCTGTTCTGAAAATCAAGAGAAAACTGGTTTGAAACTGGAAGTTAGCAGGGGAAAAAAAAAAAAAACCAAAGAAAAGAACCCAATTATATGAAAAGAGAACGCCCCCAAGGCTATACAGATCCCACAATAAAAGGAAACCCCAAGAGCCCATCAAGCCCACCTGTGTCTCCACATCCTAACAGCATGGGCACACCAATGGCACACCAATGGCACACCAATGGGCACACCAATGGCATCCACGTGCAGTTCATTTCTAGGATTCCCAAATTGTCCTAAACAAGTTTATAGACTGTAAACAAAGAGTAAGAACATGCAAAAGCGAAGCGTGGACTGTTGGAAGAGAAAAGTCTCCAACCCTGGGTTTGACAGTGCAGTCTGGGAAGCCGCCCAAAGACCTACTTTTGCATGAGTGCCGTCAGAGCCCTGTGTGTTATATCAACAAGACTGTCCCTGTCTTCCCCCAAGAGCCAGAGGGATCATCAAATAAAATATGACTGTTGCCTTTGGTAAGTGTTTCTAGCCTGTCATTGATCTCAAAATCTTGTAAGCAGGCAAGCCAGACTCATGGAACATGCTCAGCCAGGGTCTCTCTCCTCTCTTCCGCGTCAGGCCCCAGCCTCCTTCTCTCCTTCTCTCCTGCTCCTAACCAATCTGATTAGAAAATGTATCTAAATGAGGCCACATACACAGGCAAGACCTCCCAGGACACTGGAGAAGAGAGGAGAAAAAGCAGTAGTGGGGGGGGGGGGCGGCAGGCAGAGCAGCAGGTAAAGCTGGTGCTAGGGAGAAACTATAGAAAGAAAGGGTATTCGTCAACAAGGCCAGCACTAACAGTAACCAGCTCAGCTCACTGGCAAACAGAAGCAGCAATCCCTTCTCCTCTGACAGCCATCTGTTTCTGAAGAAGCTGCAATGCACCATTCTAAGCATGGAAGATGCACCCATGGTAAAAGAGAAATGCCCTGTCCTCACGGAACTTACATACAAACATGATCAGAGAAGAGTATTCTGAGTGTAGTTAAGAACAAGAAACCAAAGCCTCAGTACAACCTCCAACAAGCCAGGGAGTGCAAGTACCCATCGGGCCCCCCAGGTAATTCTCACTGTGGAAAGGGACCTCTACATAAATGGCTCTCTCTGCATACTACATTTCTGTACGTCCCCAGAGACTCCTTTTAATCTCAGCCTTTGTAGACACCTTCACAGAATAGGCAGTGAGTTACCTGATTTGCGATCCAAATCAATAGCTGATATAAGTCAATATTCTCACACACTGCTATCTTCTGAAATTGTGGAAACAGGCAAGAAAGGCAATTTGAAAGCCTTCAACTTTCTACTACAGTTTAAGTGCTAGCTCCAGAGTTTTCTATTAACTAATAAAATCAGTGAAGAAGACTGCCACCGTGACAGTTATATAACATTCAATTCTCATGAGCCAAGATGTCTAATCACTCAAAGACAGGCTTGTACAGATGTACTGTCGTGTACTGAGGATCCTGGTGTCTACAAAGTACGCTCCCTGGCATCTTTGTGCTTTTGTTTAGAACGGCTTCTCCACCTTATACGAAAGGGTCATCCTTTTCATCATCACACTTACTTGTCGTCCATATTCCTGCCAAGAACCAAACTCATCCATCCAGTACCAAACCCAGTCAGTAGTGAGGATGAAATGCGGGGGTTTGGTGACAGAAGAAGCTGTGGAGAGTCGGCGGGCCACAGTACTACCAAACTTCATGGACTCAAAGTCTAAATCAAAGTGAAAGCTAGCAGCTGACTCTGTGTACAGAATCCTGAAAAAGAAAACGAAGAGCAGATTAAAACTTCACAAATTAAACAACACAGGTCATTCTGCCTCTACCAATGAGAATACATGATGTGCAAATAATGTGTCATACAGTTTTACAAATGGTTCTAGAGGTAGGGAAACCTGTTTTACAAGATTGTCACTTCTGCTGTGTGACAACTAAAATCAGGATGATACAGAAGACTGGTTATCATGAAAATCCTTTCACTGTAAAATTCAGAAAATGCTGATTAAAACATTCTTTTTTCAAAATAATTAGGACTGGAGATGTGGCTAGGGGAGAGCACTGGCCTAGCATGAACAGCCAGTTGGGTCTCCAAGGGTTTGATCTCCAAGGCTACAAAAATAAAATGCATTACTAAGCTGTAAAAAAAAAGAAGAGAAATCCTTAGAAAACAAACTAACAATAGTTAGCATGTACTGAGCCAGCCCCTCCATAAAATAATTTATGTATACCAGAATCAATCTTTACAACTCTATGGGGTCAGTCTATTATCTCCAATGTAACAACTGGAAAACAAAAGCTAAGAACACATATGAGCAAGACCAGCCAGCAAACAAGGTATGGAGGAAGCAGTTTGTCAGCACAGCCTGCATGGCTGCCACCAGACCAGGCTCCTTTCCAAACGGGATGCTGCTCAAAGACCAAAGGGAGTCACAAAACCAGAAACGAAAGTGAGGAGAGTGTCCGTGAGTAATGATGTGTTTTCAGCAGCCATAACAGGGAGGTGGGGACACACGCAAATGTAGTATCTGGATAAGAAAGGAGGCCAAATCTAAGGAGACTTTTTTCCCTCTAGTGCAGGATACCGAGCTCAGGACTTCACACACACTAGGAAACCACTCCTCAATTAGCTATATCCCAGCTCTCTTTTCATTTTGAAGTAGTCATTAAGTTGCCCAGGCAGGTCCTGAACTTGTGATCCTCCTGCCTCACCTTCCGAACTAGATGGGATTACAGACATGCACCACAGATCCAGTTCAGAAGAGATACTTCTAGCCAGGCCTGGTAGCACACACCTGTAATCCCAGTACTTAGGTCTAGGCAGGATCAGAAGTTCAAGGTCATTCTCAGCTACAGAATGAGCTGAGGCCAGTCTGGGTTACTTGAGGTTCCATCTGGACAAAAGAGAGCTTGGGGTGAGGCAGAAGGGAAGGAGGGAGAAGAGAGAGACCAGAGACAGGTTTCTGTATAGCTAGGTCCAGGAACATGCCGTACCAAGGCAGTCAGGAAGGATAGTCGGCTGCATGCACACTGGCTCTGGAGGGAAGAGGAAAACTTCCCCAGGACTCTCAATCAGTCAAGCCTCACGCAAGTTTGAGAATGGTTCACATTTCTATGTTAGAACCAGCTGTAAAGATAGTGGTTCCCAGAAAAGCAAACGTAATTCCCTGGAGGAACTTAACCTCACAAAAATTTCCACAAATCAAGTCTCATCAAACATGATCTCAAAATCAAATCGAACAACACATGTGGAAAAAGACTGTGAAAAAATATAGTTGACAAAAACAAACAGAATCAGACTACTGAGGCTACAAACTAGCATTCTAAGATACAAACATGTGTAACGTGGTTCTTTTTAGTTCATTATCAAAAGTCTAAGTTAGGGTTATGAGACTGAAAAAAACTGACCAGGTAAACTTGATGAAAAACAAGAACACTTAGGAATAAGTAATATAATACCATAAATTTTAAAGTCACAGATGGGACTCACTGGATCTCAGATGAGGCTGAACTAGTGGCCTGGGACTCTGAGGAGAATTCCCCTAAATGCAGCCAAGAGAAGAAAAGGAATCGAAAGGGAAGTTAGGAGAATAAAAGACAAAGTGAAGACTTCTCAGCCTACCACTTCATCAGAATTCCAGAAAGTGGACATGTGTCTGCATTGAAATCATAAAGACACAGTTCTCCCCAAACTCACGACAGTCAATGTAATTTCAAATTAAAAATACAGCAGTTATCTGTAAGCTGATGAAAACTTTAAATTCCTAAAGAGAAAAATGGCAAGATCCAGAAGTAGAAGCAGCAGCAGCAGCAGGAGGAAGAGGAGGAGCCTTTGCCTTCCCAGATGCCAGAACTCAGTATTAAGCTCCAATGGGTGAGAGACAGTGTGGGATTGATACAGACAGGCACTGCCCAGAGGCCAGAAGACAGCAGACATAGTGACCAACACAGGAGGCTGGTCACAGACCATCCTTTCCACACTCGCCTTCAGTGCCTCCCAGCCTGAAATATGAAAATGAACTGAAATGAGCTAAGGTGTGTTAACATTTTACCAAATTTGGCTCTCTTTCGGTGGTTTTAAAATAAGCTTCCAGAAATGAGTAGTCATGAGCTTGTATAATATGAGTGTACTCAGTAGTTTAAATTTTATGGCAGGTATTTTAACCATGAGCAAATTAATTAAAACTTTTCAAAGTAGGTATTGGAGAAACTGGTGATTCACCTAAGAATGAAACTGAGCTCAAATTTAATCACATAAAAGAGAATTTGAAGATAGTGTTATACTTAAAATCTTCACTTTTTAGAAGAAAACTCAGGAGAATTTCTTTTTGTTATTGGAATAAAGGAAGATTTCTTTCCTTTTTTTTCTTTTTTTTTTGGTTTTTCGAGACAGGGTTTCTCTGTGCAGCTTTGCGCCTTTCCTGGAACTCACTTGGTAGCCCAGATTGGCCTCGAGCTCAAAGAGATCTGCCTGCCTCTGCCTCCCGAGTGCTGGGATTAAAGGCGTGTGCCACCACCACCCGGCAAAAGGAAGATTTCTTAAGACACATAAAGTACAAAACCAAAAAGGAAGATGGATAAATATTTCTCTGCATTGAAGGCACTATTAGCTGACTAAAAGAGTTGATTTTTTTAACTCACATTTAATATGCAGAAATGTAGAGATTGCCTCAAAATAAATGGATAGGTAAAGCACAGTTCTCTTTACTCCCAAATACATTTAAGGATGGGCATTGAACCAAAAACAGTCAATGGACACATGGAAAATTTTTTTCTTCACTGAAAATCAGGGCTATGCAAACTGAGAAAACATTTTACACTCTTGACTGGTTAGTATGTAAATGTTTAACAGTACCAGTATTGGGGGTCCACGTCATTAAATCCTGCTAACAGGAGTAGGAAGTACTACAATCACCTGAAAAATGTTATCACCTGACAAAGCCGGGGACAAACACAGCAGACTTCCCAGAAGACCCCTTTGGAAACTCCCATAGAAACACACGGATGGTCCACAGAAGATTGGTCCAACACAGTCTTGGACTGGTGTGCTGGTACAACCCTGTAATCTCAGCCCTCGGGAGGTCTTGGCCAGACTGACAGGTTATGGACAGCCTGTGCTGCATAATGAGACCCTGTCTCAAGCAAAACTGAAAATTTTTAAAAAGCAAAAGGAAAGAAACCACAGTGCTGTGAGACTCCAGGCATGTCAGCACACAGCAAATGGTTCAACTTATAGGTCCAAGAACTAACAAAACCAGTCTACAGTGAGAGAAGTCAGTGAAGACAGCTTTGGAAAGCAGGCTGAATGGAGACTCTTCTAGGGTGATGAGATACTGTATCTCAGACTGCTGGCTACATAAGCAAATACATTTGTCAAAAGTCACTGAGCTGTATACTTGAAATAGTTATACACAACACTGTCTAAAACTTGCTTCAAACAGAAAGATTATGGGTTGGTATGTGAGCTGTTTAATCTTCCTAAAGGGAACAATTTGTCTCACATTCTCAGCCAATAGCAATTTGCACATATGCACACTAAGTTCAAAATCATTTTAGATATTCAAATTCTCTTTTTAGGGGGCTCAGTGGTTAAGAGCACTTGCTGCTTTTACAGAGGATCAGAGTTTGGTTCCCAGTACCCACAGTGGTAGCTCACAACTGCCTATAACTCTAGGCCAGGGGATCCAATACCCTTTTGTGCCTTTGCGGGCATCTATGCTCACATGCACCTACATACACACAGATATACACATAGATACAACCAATAATAAAATAAATCCCAAACTCTTTTCCCTTTTAGTAAAGATTTATTTATTTTTATTTTATGTCTATGGGGATTTTGTCTGTATATATTCATCACGTTAGTGCAGTGTCTGAGGAGGCCAGAAGAGGGCATCAGATCCTCTACTACTGGAATTACAGACCGTTCTTATGGCCAAGTGGGTTCAAATGCAGGGGTTCTGGCAGAGCAATGAGTAATTTTACCTACTAGGCCACCTCTCCAGTCCATGCCCAAATTAAAATTTTTTAAATTATCTTTTTAGCAACATATTGCAGCACATTTTAATCCAAGTTATGGCTAAATATTTAAAAGAAGGCTATCTGAGATTTCCTTATTTACTATGAATTGGCTGAGTGAAAATGCTAAGAAAAAACTTAAAAGAGTAAAAACATTCAGGTTAAACAGTTTAGCTGTGTGACTTTACGGAAAAGATTAGAAATTCACAAATGATTATCTGGATTTTCTGCAATAATGAATAACTACATATGTGATCAATCCTAGCAGCAAGTAATTGAGGATACTTGGTCTTGGAACCACCTTCTTTTCTCACAGCTCCTCCCTGAATGGAGGAGTGTGGGAGAACAGATAACTGACTGCCAGGATAAACACAGGCTTCCATCTCCAGATCAAGCTGATGTGATGGTGTGTGTGTGTGTGTGTGTGTGTGTCTGTTTGCACACGTGCCTATGTATGCTCATACTATTGTTTAAACTAAATCCCTTATGCTGTACACAAAAGGCCAGGCACAAAGCCTGGATGAGGGGTGCGTTTTCATTCTCCTACCTCTCTTTACTGGGGTTACTATAAGCCTCTTCAATAAGCTCCATGTTGTTCAAATCCTTCCATTTGCCTCCATCCAAGAACTGCCACCGATACGGCAAATGGAAATGAACTCTATAGCACTTATCTAAAATAGAAACATAAAGCAGTAAGACACCCTAGCAGTAAACAGTGTGTCCCCACCCTACAATTATCGATGGGAGTGGTCCTGATCACTGACCTGAGAACATTCTGTGAAGTTATGAGGAAGTTGTGTTTTGTTAGTGCAGTTACACCTGGGGATCTACATACTGGAATATTATGGGTCTTACTATGTGTGTCTTTCCTTTGAATGAGACATTTCAATAATTTTTTTAAAATGTATAGGTCTAGAATGTCATTTCCTGACTATAAAGGTGATCATAAGGAGGTCATCGGTCCCAGCCCTGCAGGGTCAGTCAAGGTACTCCTTGTCTCTATGCACACCACAGCATGTGGATGGGCAGATATCAGATTCCAGATTTAACTCCAATAGTAATCTATCCCAGAATCTAGCTTGATGGCTAAGGCCTATAATCCCAGCTACTTGGGAGGCTGGGGCAGGAGGATCACAAATTCAAATTAAAAACAGGGTTGGAAATACAGTTCAGTGACAGAGCACTTGCCTAGCATAGACAAAAACCCTTAGCTGGGTTCAATCCCTCGTAGGAAGGAAGGGATGGAGGGAGGGAGGGAAAGAGGGACGGAGGGTGGGGGAAAGGAGAAATCCATCCAACTTCAATGCATCCCACTGAAGGTGGCTTGGCAATACAGTTCCAGCTGCTGAGATGTCTTCTGGGTATCTGCCTAGAGACTCACTCTTCCTCAACACACCCCAGCATGTCTTCACATACACTGCTCTGCCCATCAGTGCCCATGTCCTCCCCTCAACTTCTTCTGTCTTTTAGTGCCACAGGGCTCAGGGCCTCCACTTCAAGCCCTTGCACCCTGCCTCATCTTTGCTTATGCTGGTTCTGACATCCTTTCAAAAGCCCTGTGAGTTCTTGACACAGCTGTACAGAGATGGGGTGGAGGTTGGAAAAAGGGCCTAGAAAGTTCATTGAATTCTGACATGGAGGTATAGTCAAGATGTAAACTATTAGCTGGGCAGTGGTGGCGCACGCCTTTAATCCCAGCACTCGGGAGGCAGAGGCAGGCGGTTCTCTGTGAGTTCGAGGCCATCCTGGTCTACAGAGCGAAATCCAGGAAAGGAGCAAAGCTACACAGAGAAACCCTGTCTCGAAAAACCAAAAAAAAAAAAAAGATGTAAACTATTAGATACTCAACCAGGTGCAGAATGTTTCTATATACAAAATAGGAGACAGAGATTAGTAGAACTCTAAATACACGTACAAGATATTTCTTGTAGAGGAATGAGGAAAGACTTTCTCCATTTTGCACGTTTCTAACTGAGTTATAAGAATGTATTCTATAGTCTCCAAAAGTCAGCAACTGGTCATGTGAAACAAAGAAAGTACAAGTGTGCTAGTGCTGTATGCAAACAAACTGAATACACATTAGAGACACATATACCAGGACACACATAACATCTTTCTAGACAGACACCCAAGGACCAGGAAATCATTTTTTGTTTTAGAGGATCTACCTGGCTGCTAAGGAAAAGAAGGAGATGAAGATTCATTTCTTATTAACTGTAGTTAATCCATTTTTAATTCATAGTTTAAAATAATGAATTTAAGTTAATTTAACACTTGAAAAATTAAAATTTCCTAGAATCTGCACATTCTTTCTCAATATCAGATCTTTCCCAGAGTCTACAAAAAGTACTGTGGTGGGGAGTACCACAGAGGAACATGTTGATGTTGCTAGGGCTTGTCAAAGAACAGGCCAGGAGCTGGACGGACACAGCAAAAAGGAGCACTTAGGCCAAGAGGCCTCAAAAAACAAGCTGCAGGTGTCCGGGCAAGGAAAGCTCTTAAATTCAACACGGCAGGACACAGCCATCTTGGGGACTTGCAACTCGCTGATCTGTACAGAGTTTGGGTTTATATGACTCACAGTAGGCTCAGAGATCTACTGGATTATTGACAAGGAGTGTGCCTACCCAACAATGAAGCACTGGGTCAGGCTGCAGTTATGGTCCAGAGGTTGTGACCAAATCAGAGTTCCTACTCCCTCCTTGAAGGGCACTAAAAGAAATGATTAGAAGTGGGCAGAATGCACCCAAGTGCTGAAATGTTATGTTGATAAACTCCAAGTACAGGCAAATTCTGGGTGGCCCGAGGAAAACCTCCCTGGAAGAAAACACCTCCTAGAGAACAGTATCTCCCCCACGCTCACCATCCTGAGACCTCAGAAAGGACCCAGGGACCCAGGGCTGTGGCTAACAGCAGGCTGGGAACTGAGTGTAAAGTCCCAGGCTTCTCCTCATCGCTGGAGGCCCATGGGAGAGAGCGCCTGAACACAGCAGCTGGCAAGAACCTTGGCACGGCAGTAGGAGCAGAAAGCAACCCTCCGTGGTCATCTTCCCTGATCCTCCACCCTCTTTATCAGCTTCCTCACTTCCCTTCTCATGTTGCCCAACTCAACGCAATCCAGACTAGGCTTCCTGGGTGAGTTACGTAAATGGAGTCAACTTGGAAGGCAAAGCATCCACATCCATCTCCACTGCCTCCCTATACCCCTTGATACAACAGGGTAGAGAGAAGAGTAAATGTAATGGAAGCAATAAGAAGTACTACAAATAAAACAGGATCCTTCAAGAACCCCTAAACTACAAAGCAAGCAGAATAAAATTGAAAGAAAAAGAAATCTTTTAAAAACAAGAATGAGGGCTGGAGAGATGGCTTAGAGGTTAAAGAGCATTGAATGTTCTTCCAGAGGTCCTGAGTTCAATTCCCAGCAACCACATGGTGGTGCACAGTCATCTATAATGAGATCTGATGCCCTCTTCTGGTGTGAAGGCAAATATGCAGACAGAACACTGTATACATATTAAATAAATAAATAAAGGAATTTAAAAAGAAAAAAACAACAAGAATGAAGGGGCTAGAGAAATGGTTCAGTGGTTAAGAGCACTGGATGCTCTTCCAGAGGACCCAGGTTCGATTCCCAGCACTGACACAGTGGCTCAAAACCTTCTGTAACTCCAATTCCAAGGGATCAGACACCCTCTTCTGGCTTCCTTGGGCACTAGGCACAAACAAGGTGCATAGACATACATGAAAGCAAACCACCCATACACAAAATAAAATGTAATCTGAAATGAATAAAATGTAAGACAAAGCGGCACAACATACAGCAAGTGTCTACCGGGGGGAAGGATGAAGGAGGACTTTCTGCTCTGCTCTGCTCTGTAATTATCTAACTCCTTCACAAAGTGAAAACAGTCATGAACTGCTTGAGTGACATCTAAAGACTGAAATGGAACACAATGTTTTGGTGGCTGCAGTCACAAAAGGTGAGAAAGAATCTTCAGTCAAAGGCTAAGCTGTCAGTGAAGAACACAAAGCTTTTGTGAAAACATTGACCCACACAAGAATTACTGTTTGTAGAAAAGGATAGGTAAAGGTCCCAAGCAGGGACCACTGGCCTAATAACGGAGAAACCCTGAGCAATCCTCCAAGAGCAAATACAAGTGTTTCCTCCTCTTCACTGAGGTCTTCCTAGTTTCTGAGACTCCCCTAGGCCTACTGTCACCCACCCTTCAGAAGTGGCAATTCTTTCAGCTTCCACTAGATTGAGCAGCCTCATTTCATAAAGTTCTGTGGTCACTTGACACCCCCCTGGTAGAGATCCAGATTGCTATATTCCCAAAAACTCATTTGCAGTTTCATTTTCAAAAATTTAAATAATCCCTTCCATTCTCAACAAAGCAGATTCAGAACTAGTTTGGCAAGACCCCGCCTCTCTGTAGGGATGCCTCAAAGCAGTTCCAGGAATGAGAAGCCATCTCCCCTCCCATGAGAGGAAAGAGCTTCTAACTTACCTTGAAAGCTACAACTTTTCCGAATGTGGTACAAGCAAATCTGATCACTCTCCTCCTGGGTAGGAGCACCTGGTGACGCAGAACCTGAACTGTCTTTTCTTTCTACAAAAAACACCACAATGTGTCAGTGTCCACTGATGCTCTTCATGTAGGATTACAGCACTTCACGGCAGAAAGGACGACAGAGTCTATTCATCTCCTGTACACGACAAGTGACCTATCCTTCAAGGATAAGAGTGCCCCAACCACACAGGTAGGCCCCTGACTTTTAGGGTGAATCCTACAGCACTCAGCCATACAGCTTTTTACTAAACCCAGGACACCACAGAGGGGTTATTTTTTTTTCAACTCTTACTATCCATCCAAGTTACTAGAAAAGAAAAAATTGAAGGGCATTTTAAAAAATCATATTTAGTTTCTATGGCAAATATTTGTCAATGAAGTCTTTAGAACTGGGTACTAATAAGAAAAAGGTAATACATGGGAAGTTTTCATCTCCAAATAAAATATTCTTCATTTTAGTTTGCTTATAAGCTCTTACGTTCTTTCAAAGTGTACCTTTCTCCTTACCACTTTACCTACTACGTTTATCCCATCCACTTAACCCAATGAGAGTAAACCCTTTACAACCTTTCCTCCTTCGCCATCCTATCCCCTGTACTTCTGTTACCCGCATCTTTCCTTTTCATTCTGTAAACTCTCAGATGTTCTGCAGTCTGGGCCTCCAGACCCACACCTGGGAGACCCTGTTTGTAAGACCTGAGCCACTCAGAAGCAGATCCTCCCCTCATTTTTTATAAAGTCATAATCCAGATAATGCTCTAACCATTATCTAAAGCAAAACCTTTGTAGACCTGGGGATTAAAAAAGCATCTGAAGAGACAGGGAGGGCAGCTCAGTCAGTGCTTGCCCTGCAGGCTTGAGGGCCACAGGTCAATCCCCCAGAACCCACATTTTTAAAAGTCTGAGTGGGGCTGAAGAGATGGCTCAACAGTTAAGGGCACTGGCTGTTCTTCCAGAGGACCCAGTTCATTTTCCAGCATTTGCATGGTCCCCAACTATCTGTAACTCCAATTCAAGGGATCTGACACCATCTTCTGGACTGCAGCCACCAAGGACTCAAGTGGTGCACAAACACACGTATGTACACGCACACACGCGTACACACACACACACACCACACACACACACACACACACACACACACACACACACACACACACACACGCACACTCAAACGGAAGAAAATACAAAGAAAAACTAGAGGCAGCAAGAATAATCTTTAACTCCGACAATCAGGTAAGACTGCAGTAGTCAATACGTTTGCTGGCTGTCTTGGCAATTACCTGGTATTTTAGGAAAAGTTCTATTAAAAACATTTTCTATATCAACATCTAAATGAGTAGATGGATAAAATGATGTGCTCTGTGGGGGAGGCCTGTTCTCATGTTTACAGAAGGCTAACTCAGGCCCAAGACAGAGACCAGCACATGGCAAATTCTCGAAGTTGCTGAAATGAAAAAGCAGAGAACCAGAGTTTGGAACCAGAGTTCCAAATGAACCAAGTTCTCAGAAGCTCCCTCAAGGGCCACATTATTCATCCACATACAAAAGGCAGTTAAGAAATGCTTATTAAATAAAAACCTTTAGCCAGGCACAAAGGTATACACTTACAGTCCCAGCTACTAGGGAGACTGAAGCAAAAGGCCATTTTGCCTAATTTGAGGCCAGTGTGAAGAAAAGAGTAAGATGTCACTTCAAAAAAAAGTAAAGTCTTATGCAAATTTAAGCTTCACATTTTTAGATTTGTGTATTTAATTTGGGGTGTCTACAGAGATCAGGAAACTAGAAGGGACACATGAGGAAGAGAAAAGGCCATAAGGCAGGCGAGGGGTTGGAACACCAGTAGATGGGGGACATTGGGGACTAAAGATTTAAGTAGGGATAGGGGCTGGAAACGGTGGGGAGTGAAGGGTAGGGTGCATTAACTGAAACTAAGGCTCTATGAAAAAGGCTTATGGAAACACACTGCTTTATAAGCTAATTTAAATTAAATATGTCATTTTTAAAAAGGAACTTGAGTAGAAGTACACTGCATGGATAGACACTTCTTTCCTCCAGAACCCCTGGGTTACTAAATAAAATCTCAGTCCCAGGCATGGGCTACCTATCTATGAGTCATTGGTCAGGGAGGCCCCAGAGGCACACCCACCAAAACAACAGAGGCTATTGCTCTTGGTTGCTCAGCGTAAGTACAGGGTTCCTGAAGACACAACATACTTCGACTGGAAAACAGAGAAGTCAAACTGGAACTGACCTGAAAACATCCTCCCTGGTGGCTAATTTTCACAGTGGGAGAAGGCACAAGGCAGGTCACTGGAGGAGAAAAGTCATCAACGGAATACCCAGCAGTGGATTCTACAAGCTACATCCTGCCAGGCAAGATATGCCTACTGGTACAATAATAGCACAACTAGTGTGGTGTGTGTGTGTGGGGGGGTGGTAACCAATTGCTTTCTGATTGGATTTTGGCTTGCTCTATAAGAGAGAATTCACACTGTAAACCTAACCCAAAGTCCATGGCTGGGAAGGTCATAAGGCATTAGAGGGTAACCTACTACTGCTGTTTTGCTAAATGGACATTGTCAAACCACCTTTTAAATATGTATTTTATACCCATCTAGTAGTGCTGCTCTCAACCTTGGTTAGAGAAAATGTTTTTTGCAGTGAGTAGCAACCAATGCAGAATTGTAACTGGTCAAAGTGCCAAAAATAAGTGACGGTTAAATGCTTAGCCCCAAGTAAGACATTTGTATTAGCCCCCTTCAAGGACCAGGAACGTATCAGAAGGGGCACAGAGAGAACGTAAGAGCTGGAGGATGGGGAGAATGCGATGAAGTGCTGCCTTCTAGACAAAGATGGCCATTGCACTCACGCATTCATAAGAGCTATGGTTTACCTACCAAGACTAAGCCAGTCAACATTCCATTAGGAATGGGAGAAGGGCTCATGAGGCTCCACTCCTCGCTGAGGAGCTACTGGCGACTGACTGCTGCTTTGGAGAGGGAGACTCATCTTTCTTCGGTGGTGCAGCCAATGGTAGGTTGTGTAATCCCAGGTGGATGGCCCCATACCAACAAGCATGTAGTCAGCACTAATGGGGCTCAGTGGTAAGGACACTTGCTGCCAAGCCTAACACCCTGAGTTTGATCCCTGGACCCACATGGTGAAACTGTCCTCACACACAAATAGATGTTAATAAGTAATTTTTAAAACAATAGTGTAAGGGATCTAAAAAAAAAAATGGGTCAGTGGTTAAGAATATTTGCTGCTCTTCCAGAGGAACCTAATTCAGTTCCCAGCACCCACATGGAGGCTCAAAACCATCTGTAACTTCAGTTTCAGAGGATCTGATGCTCTCTTCTGACTCTTATGGGCACCTGCACACATGTGGCATACATACAAATGTGCACACACACACACAAATAAAAGTGAAATAAAATCCTTTTTAAAAACCACATAGAAGTTGGAGAAGAAAGTACTGGAAAGAATTGGAAAGAGTAGGAAGGGGATTTGGGTTGGATACGATTAAGAAAATTGTATACATGTATGAAATTATCAAAGAATAACTAAAAATTATACTTTAAAAAAAAATCTCTACTAGAGGCTAATTGGCTCCTCTTCCAGAGGACCTGGGTACAATTCCCAGCATCTACACAACCATCTGTAATTCCAGCTCCAAGAGCTCCAACGCCTCTCCTAGCCTATGGCCTCTGCAGGCACCAGAAGTAGATGGTGCACAGACATACCTAGAAGAAAACACCTATGAATGTAAAATATTTTAAAATTTAAACTGAAAGTCCTCCATCTGTCACTAAGCCTGACAGACTCTTAATGGCAGGAAAATGGCCAAGGCCACAGCTTTACAAATGTCTTCTTGCATTCATTTGTAATATTATAAAGAATTCCACCTAATTGTTGCCCCTAGAGCTGCATAACCAGCATCTCAACTCTAGGTCCCTCACTGAAAGGAAAACTTCTCCAGAGATGGAAGGCAATTGCACAGGGAGGAGTTGACCTCACTTCAGTACAGCCCCAGATCCTCCTGGATTGAAAATGCACCAACCCCAACTCACATCATCTGGAATGCCTTGTTTGACTACGTCTGGATTTCAACTCATCTTAGGAACCTCCTAGCTAGGAAAGGATTAATGACCGTTATTAAAGAAGGCCACAATTGCACAAAGTCATATTCTATTTACTAACCAACAAAATCCAGGCCCCAAGCCCAGGGCCTTCAGCACTTTCCACCAGCCTTACCGGAAGTCCCCTGTGGGCCTGCAGGAGAAGGGGACACTTTGCTGAGGGCTGAGCCCTGATTCTTGATGTCATACGCATTCCGGTAAGTAGAGAGCAGCCTGCTCACCAGGTCAGAACTTACACCCAACCTTTCCAATTTCTCCAGATTCTCCGAGTTAGTGAACTCGTGGGACCGCTTACAGCTAGTGCCGAATTTGCATTCTCCCTGTAAGTAGTACTGGCAGATGTGGAGTTTAATGCATTGCTTTTGAAATGAGCAAGAGCCGAAGGGTCCATCGCCTTTGTTGTAATGTAGGCAGATCTGTTGACAGAGAAAAAGACATCACTCCCTGAACACTGTACACAGCGCACCTCCACAGTGGCCAGGCCATGGGGGAGAAAGGGCCTCAGGGTCAATGCATTATTTCACCATTCACATGGGCCATAGAGAGCTCATCTCTCACTTAAGACATGGATACCGCCGGGGCTGTGGTGGCACACGCCTTTAATCCCAGCACTTGGGAGGCAGAGACAGATGGATCTCTGTGAGTTCAAGGCCAGCCTGGTCTACAGAGTGAGTTCCAGGAAAGGTGCAAAACTACAGAGAAACCCTGTTTCAAAAAAACCAAAAAGACATGGATACCAAAAGATTACCTAAGATAAAATTACTCCAAACATGCCTCTCCCAGGGGAAGATCCACAGAACTGCAAAGGATCCAGAACAGTAGCAGCCTTCTATCTACCCCATCTACCTACCCTTACCCCCACACATAGCCTCACCAAACCTAACATCACTTTCTAGATAATTTCTCCCAATTTTCCTTTCTAAATTCAAAGTCAGAGAGGTTCTGAGGGCTAAGGCATCTCAGAGAAGGCCAAATACCACCCCTTCCTTTCTCAATGGAACTAGAAGCCTCGGAAGTTCAACAGCAGAGCCAAAAAGACGGCTCAGCAGGTAAAGGCACCTGCCGCTCAGGCCTGAGGACCTGACTCCAATACCAGAGTCCATCTACCGTAGGAGAGAACAGCTCCTGGAGGTGTCCTCTGACCTCCACACTGGGGCACACGCACACTCACCCTTGTACACATGTACTCCTAACAAAGCTAATACATTTTATTAAGATTTCATCAGCTAGCCCCAGTCATACAGCTAGTCATTGTATTTGTTGTTTGTTCAACCGGGTTGTTGGCAAACTGCAACTTTTTTTCTGGTTTATTGATACAAGGTCTCCCACAGGCTGGCCTCAACTTACATAACTAAAGGAAAGATGAGTCCTAGTCCTCTGCCTCCACCATCCAACTGTTGAGATTACAAACACGCACCACAATGCACAACTACAGACCTGCAACTTGAACCTCAATCAACTGCCCCTTCGCTACACTTCAAATACTTCAACATGGAAGCTGGCCCACCTACTCGACTCCTAGGCATTGCATTTTACAAGCTGTAGGAAATCCCTTGAGGGCCGTTTTCTTTCAAGGATTCTATTCTACAGATGGTCTACCCAAGAGAAAAGTCAGATATCAATTCCAACAACTGCCTTGTACAAGCTGCTCATCAGCTTTGAGATTCCATTTTTTAAATCTCTAAGATGGGTAAAACTCCACCAGTGTCACAGAGTTGTTGTGATTACTAGACAGGAAACATGAAGTGTCAAACAGTGCCAGCATATAAGGGGTGCCAGACTGCCCTCGTCCTCACTTATCTTCCAGCACCCAGGACAGGCCTCATCTACCCCAAAACACCCTTCCCCACAGCCCAGAGTATGGACTCCCACAATACCTTAAACATCACCCTGAAATCATCCTGTGACTTTCTCATCCCACCATCTGATTTGCCTCCTTTAAGGGCAAAGCAGGGTCTTTTATCTCCCAATACAGTACCTAACCAAAATAGATATTCCAGAAAGCTTAGCTTAATTAAATCAATATGAATTTTCAAAAGGTAAATATAAAAAGTTAACATTTATTATGTGCCACTCATGATGCTATGCTACCATTTCTCAAATGGGTGACATTAATTGTCTAATATGGAAATATCTCTGCATTAAAATATGCCAATCTAATTTGTTGGCTCAAACCAGTAGCAGTGCCAAAGCATCCCATGTAACTTGTCCCATCCGTGGAAAATCCTCTACTCAGATCCACTGGAGAAACTGGAGGCCCAGAAGAGTCCTATAGAGCCAGTGTCCTGTTCACACTGAGGTCTCTCCCAGCCAGTGGAACACAGCACTGATCCTAAAGCAGGTCTAATCTGGTGAGTCACAGTATCCCTCCAGCAGCACCTGTGAGCCTGGTAGAACTGTTCTCGGAAGCATGCTATAGTCAGTCTCCTACTCAGCTCTGCCATGAATGTCATTCCTACCCCGGGGCTGTCGAAACGTTCTCTATACCTTCCCCTCCTCCTTACCCAGTAACTCTTTGGTGCTGTGAGTCTTCAGCCACCAAATGATACAGAGATAACACAATAAGCTCACACAATCTGAGAATGTACACATTCTCCTGGGCATGAGGGAGTGAGTAGAGAGAGTACCGAGTGACTGTTCTGGAAGGCGGCTCCATGGACCAGTGAGTCAAGCAATACCAAACACACGCTTCCAGTTCTGCTATTCAGGGACAGGCCAATGGGGTCCCTCATTCTGCTTAGTTCTAAATAACACTCGCTTCAGGCACTGGCCAACCTCACTGAGGAGCCAGCCCAACTGACAGGGAAGGAAAAGTTTCAAGAGGTGCAAGGCTGGTCCAAGACCAGAGGAGCTGGCTATTAAATCCGGCATATTTAATTAGCAGAGCTGGATATTAAATCCAAGTCTCCTCCATGCAATGGTTCTTGATCAAAATGAGGTTCTCAGTTCTCTCCAGCACTGAGTTATCTATTTTCCAACCATCTGGCTTCTCCACTATTACTTGCAAAGAAGCCCTCAAGCCCCACCATCCCTCTGGCACTCACTTCCGGTAAAAGCCAGGGGTCATTCTGAATCAAGAGCTGGCAAAGCTCACTATAGGTGAGGTGGTCAACACCATGAGTTCTCAGCACACTCAGGTTATGATCAGTCTTCAAGTTGTGACCGTTCCTACAGTTCTTCCTGCAAAGAAGCAGAGACAGTGTTAGGGACTAAATCTGATCTCCCCAAACCCCCTGATTAGAGCCCCAACTTCCAGATCCTTGGGATGTAAAACTGCTTTTGGAGACAGTCATGAGAGAGGTAATTACATTAAAATGAGGTCATTAGAGTGGCCCCAATCCAACATGACTTTAATAAAAATAAAAGGAGACCAGGGCATAGATCCATTTATAAAGAAAGGGCCTATGAGAACCCCAGGAAGGAGGTGGCCATCTGAAAGCCACGGGAAGCAACCTCAGAAGAAACCAACCTGCCCAACACCTCGTCTCAGAATTCCATCCTCCAGAATTGTGAGAAATACATTTTTGTTGTTTAAGCCTCCTGGTCTGTCTATCAGGTTTTATAACATACACCTGTAATCCCAACACACAGAAGCTGAGGATTTCCACTCCATATTTGAGTTCTTTTCTGTTGCATTCACCAGGTGGGGGCAAGGAGTCAAGGATGACTTAGCAAGCCTCTGTGAAGGAAGGGAGGCAGGAAAGGGAAGGAATGGGAGAGGAGGGAGGAGAGAGAGAGGGAGGGAAGGAGTAGGTTCAGGCCACCCGGTCTATGGTATTTATAGATGACTTAGAGAGCTGGTGAAATTGTTCTTCATAGCCATTTTTCACAAACACTTCCTGACCCTACTTCTAAGCAGCAGAGAAAAAACAGCTATGCATGAGAACATGATTATCTACCAGAAGAGCTGAGACTGAGTAATGTAAAGGCCAGCCAACACTTCTCAGCAGGTCCGTAACGAGAATGTCAGCGCCATCGTGAAAAAGGTCTCACAGCACACTGGCCACTCAGTAAGCACTTAAACACGGATTCAAAACCTGAGTAGGGGCAGGCATGATAGCACACGCCTTTAATCCCAATCCTCAGGAGGTTTCTGTGAGTCAAGGCCAGCCTAGGCTACAGAGTGAATTCACACACACACACACACACACACACACACACACACACACACACACGCAAAAAAACAAGAAACTGAGCAGGAGGTAGAGAGATGGCTCAGCAGTTAAGAGCATTATACTGCTCTTCCCGAGGTCCTGCATTCAATTCCCAGCACCCATGCTGGGTGTCTCTCTTCTGACCTTTGAAGGCACCTGCACTGAAGTGCACAACCCCCTCCACTCTACCCCCACACAGACACAGAATTAAAAATAATCAAAATCAATCTTTTTTTAATGCTAAGCAGAGTGACTCATGCTTCCAGGTATGTGTACACGTAGACACACACACTCCTGGGTCCAACCCTTTTGCAGCTCCCCTCCTCCATACTTTCAACCCACAAGCATCTGGTGAGCACTTATCAACCAGACACTAGTACTCCACCCTAAGAACTCAGGGACTGTGGCAGTCACCTGGAAAGCCAGGCAAGCAGTGTCTGCCACACCTCATTTAAGGTCTCAAAAGAATGCCAAACTCCTGATCCATTCCCAAAACCTTTTCTCCTACTAGCTCCCCTGCAGATCAAACACCCAAAAAGTCATCCTTGACTCCTTGCCCCCACCTGGTGAATGCAACAGAAAAGAACTCAAATATGGAGTGGAAAGTTCGAGGTCAGCTGTGGTAAGAAACCAGCAGCACAAATGAGAAAGGGCACTGCAGAGTCTGGATTGGGGAGAGAAATGAGGAATAACCAGGAGAGGCCATTAGAAAGTATAAAACAAACCAGCCAAATACTCAGCAGGTTAGGGAAGAGCTGACAAGGGGAGACGAGCAGGGAAAATTAATTGGTGCTACCAATGCCAACTACACCAACTAACTGCAATAATGACAGTTACAACCTATTGAGCATTTTCTATGCACAGGAGCTGCCTAAACGTCTCATGAGTTAACTCAGTCCTCAATGAACCTGTGAGGTAATCATCTTATCAGCGTTGAGGGAGCTGAGACTTGGCCATTAAAGCCACTTGCCCAAGATTACCAGCCAGCAAAGAGCAGAGCTGGGTGTAACAAGGTGACTAGCTCATGGGACCATGCTCCTTGATGACCAGGCACACTGCCTCCTGCGCACAAGTCTGCAAGTCAAGAACTGAAGACTCCTTGGGCTTGTTTCTCACAGAGCTAATCCTGTGATTAAGAAGACAAGTCACAGGAAAGTACAGTTAGTCACATTCACTTTCCATTTGCCATCGAAAAAATGTTTCAGGTAGTTTAGGAAACTACCTAGTCTAAATCACAGGCTAAAACAAAGGTGAAAAATGAGGAAGAAGAACCTCGGCCATGTAAGCCAGTAAACAGAAAACGTTCAGATTTCCAGTACGAAATCTGAACCCAAATTTCGGGAATTAGCACAAGAGCAGATCTTCCTTCCATGATTATGCTACCAATTAAGCACATTATAAAGATTCACCAGGCAGGTGCAATGGTGCATGGCTTTCATCCCAGAAGCAGGCAGATCTTTGTGAGCGGGAGGCCAGCCTGGGCTACACAGTAAGCTTCAGGCCAACACAGCGAGGCTGTCTCAGATCCCTTCAGCATCCCTGTCATCGCACGCCCCCAGCCACCACCTGTTACGGACCCTCTTTCTCTGGGCTTGCTGTTCGTCCTTCACCCCAGAGATCCTCATCCTTCTAGACAGATTCCCTAGAGTTCTACCATCTCCGCAGACCCACCTTCTCTCAGATCTGGTCTACTCCTGTGACGGGGGCCACAGGATTTACCGCCTAGCAGCTTCCAAATCCGTACCTGAGGATTTGGTCTTCCCTTTAAATAACAGAACTCAAACTCTCTCCTGCCTTCAGGCCCCGGTGGCAGCAGAAGCATGAGGCATCACTCCTCCACAGCCTCTTCACACTGTCACGTCTCCTTCAACTTCCCAAGTCTCTCACACACATTCTTTGTGAAGTTCTAGATTATTTCTGAATAGCTGAGTCCTAGAGACCACGTTCCCCAGGCCATACCCCTTAGGTAGGTGGGAGACGGCTTAGCTTCGGGGAGGTGGGATATTTACCACTTCTAGATCTGTCCCACACAAACCTCCCACCAGACCCTCTACCGTCCAGATTTTCCTTCAACCTCTAGAGCCTGATGCTTAGAACCGCCTCCAAAGTGTTGAGGGTGCAGCTCTATTTGTCAGCCTGGATCTCTGAATGACTACATGGGTCAAGGTTACTAACCCAAGGTGACATCAGAAAAAATAATGTCTACTATGTTACAGCAAAAGGAAGCAGAAGAGGGAAGAAACTAATTCTC